>JAWNNP010001828.1:0-13220 GCA_035044805.1 Leucophenga maculata
AAAAATATACAAAATCTATGCGAAAGGTGGTGGGTTATTACAACAACAAAAATACTAATAGAGATAAGTTGCTAACGGAATCTTCTCTCTCGCTTGCTCTTTTCCTTATTCTGTTCTGCTATTTACAACTTTAAAATATAACAAAAACTTAACCCAGTATCGCCGGTTGCGGCGTAAACACATAGAATGGAAAATATTACGAAGAGTTAAGAAAACAAAATTGTTTCAGCACGTTTAATTGGTAAATAATTTGGTATTACGCACCGAACTGTGTTTCAAGTCAGAAAAAATCCCGGCCGTGATTGTTTACTGATACTATGGAGCACCTCATGGTCACCAGAAGGACGGCTACACCAGAAAAAGCTGCACCTCTTATAGACAAACCATTTAGTGAGTGAACAGCGCCAAAAGCCTTGAAATTAGGCAAACGATACAAAAACGAGGCAGCACGTTTGATTATTCTCAAGGAACACAAAAATTGGAGCATAGTTGAAGAAAGTAATTTGCTCAGACGAGATTACCCACATGAAAAGTAGCAGAAACTCCAAGTGATTGAAACGATGGAGCACTTTTGATTAAATTATATAGAATTATAAGAACCAGAATTATAGAACCAGTATCTGAATATTTTTGAGTCTAATATACCGGAGTTTTTGGTGCTTACTCGGAAGATGAAGTAATTTTTCAACAGGACGGGGACCCAAAACAATGGCTTGGCCGTCAAGAATTTTAAACTGTGAATTGGCCTGCTCATAGTCCAGGTTTAAACCCTATACGATACCGCAACGAAAAGGTTGGATGGGCTTTCGAGTACTGGCGGAGTGGTCGCCCATTACCAACATCATCATTAAGTTAACACTTTCTAATTTTATAAACGAGCAAAAAATTATATTTTCTCTTTTTTTTATTGTAAAACATAAATTATGTTTATGACATGTTTCAGTACTGAATGACAGAAAAATTAGTTGTTCAGTTTCAGTTCTATGCAGCAACCCCCTACTGTAATTTCAACTGAATAATTGTACAACAGAAACTAAAATTCACTTTCACTTTACGTTTCAGTTTCAGTACATTAGCAACTGAAACAAGTACTTTTGACTTGTTTCAGTACTTAATGACAGAAAAATTAGTTGTTCAGTTTCAGTTCTATGCAGCAACCCCCTACTGTAATTTCAACTGAATAATTGTACAACAGAAACTAAAATTCACTTTTAGTTACGCTTCAGTTTCTGTTGTATGTGACAACAGTCCTTTAAAAAATATACTAAACTAGATTACTTATAATAAAATTAAAAACATTTATACTTTTAAAAATAAAGGAACTTATTTTCATACTCTCAATAAAGTCGAACAGCATTATTTGTTAGTTGAAGCATCCGAAAATCTAAAGTCAAGTGTTAAGTGTTCCGTTACACAAAAAGGAATATTGACTTACATTAGGAACTCGACTAAAACAGAAAAAAATTAATAAGGATCGGCAACTACAATATCATCAATGGAAAAGCCAAACATGCAGATTTCGTTGCGGCGATTATTGGAAATTATTCCATTTCTTTGACATTCTTGCTCAAATGATAGATCAATGTAGCTATAAACGAATGTATCAGAAGATGTCAACTATCTAATTATGTTTCTACCTGGAAGTTGTTAAAAGATAGATATACCAATAGAATATTGGTGCAATAAAAAAAAATAATATCCTGATTTGAGGAAGAATAAAGAAGGCCAAGCATTTATTGCTTTCATATATCTAAAACTGGCAAATCATAGCACATTATTGCATATTGCAATTGACAAGCCAAGTTTCAAATTCAAATCCATCATTTAACAAAGTCTTCAATAAAATTCTGGAAGAAGGTGCATCGAACAATATAAGTATGTCAACACGGCAATATTTTTTATTGTTAGTGGAGAGCATTGCTTGTGAGATGGTGGTGCATGAGGCGGTGGGTTTATAGGGGGTCTATCCCAATAAGTGGGCGTGACATAAATAGTCTTTATAATACGAATATATATAGCTTATGGGCTCGGCGATGCTTCTAAAATCGCTATAAACTTTCAGACAAACTCAATATACCATTTCACAGTACGTGTGAATAATATAAAAAGACAATTGTTTTTGTACAGCACTTTTGAAATAAACCAATGAAATAATGTTACCAGCTCCTATGGTAATTGTGGTCATCACTGTTTTAGATCATAAGTGAATTTACTCAATGAAAGACCGGTCAACAGTGTGATCGTATGTTTCAAACAGTCATCTGTGTATATTGAAAGTATCGATATAACTTTGTAAGCATCTTATTTAAAAAAGCTACTAACGAATAACAATATATTTATGAAAGACGACTTAAAACTGGCATAGTCCAGTTTCATAGCAGAATATATGACAATTGGTCATACGAGAATGCCATATGAAAATTGATATAACATGTATTAAAACCAAATATCAGCATTACAGAGCATAGGGTACTGTTTCAGAACTATCAGAGGGATGCATCTTAAATTGTCTTCTTCATAGTGAACATTGTATGTAAATATAAGATTTTGAATAATATACTTTGTTCTTATAACTAACGTAGAAAAATGAACAAACAAATACTAGTCCATCCAGACGAATAACAATTTCAAATCATTGTTTGAAGAGGAAATTCTCCAGACACTAAAGCAGTATTTCCATCTGATCCCAGTAATACATTAAACAAAATCTGTACGATATCAAGCAAGAAGTGGTGAAAGACAAATCAGCCTAAGCACAGTCACCGACAGCCATAGTGCTTATAGTACTTATAGTTTGCAAATCATCCACAGCTTTTATAGAACAAGTTATTCTGATCAAGAAATGAATATCGAATGGTATAACTATAACAACCAAACCATTGAGTAAACTTGGTTGCTGAATGCTGACAAATTTCGAGTTAAAAAAAACTTACAACCGAATCATAGGATGACTTGTGGTCGAATCATCAACATGTTTATACAACAACTTTGGTAGTTAAATGTGATTTGAGACAAATCGCTTTTAAGTGAACTACACACATAATTGGCAACATTTCGCTAGAATCCATTACATTAGGACAATTTGAAGAAGTGGGCTCACGATCGACTTGAAATCGATGCTGATTTTGTGATGAAGCTCATTTTCATCTTCGTGGCTATGTCAACAAGCAAAATTGTCGTATTTGGGGCACGGAGAACCCACACGTAATTGAACAATTGCCGATGCACCCATTACGAGTGACTGTTTGGTGTGGATTTTGGTCGAAAGGCAACATTGGACCATTTTTTTTTTGAAAATGAAGAAGGTGAGACGGTTACAGTCAATGGTGAGCGCTATCGGGTCATGTTAAGTGTATTTTTGCTCACAACAATTGAAGGTGATCACCTTGGTGACATTGGGTTTCAACAGGATGGCGCTCCGTGCCACACAGCCAAGGTTACAATCGATCTTTTGCGTACTGTTTTTGAAGATCGAATTATCAGTCGAAATTCTGATGTCGTTGGACTATTATTTGTGGGGAGCCGTCAAAGATAAGTGTTACGCCAACACACCAGAGACAATTGAAGCTTTGAAGAACAACATTTCCAATACCATAGCAGAGATAGGACTGTACACACTCGAAAATGTACTCAAAAATTGGACCGACCGGATCGGGTACTGCATGGCTAGCCGTGGCAGCCATATGAATGAAATCAAATTCCATGTTAACCGGAAGGATTGAGCTTTCAAATAAAAAAAAAACAGTTTGAAAAAATGTATTGTAGTTTTCATTTTATAGCATTTAAAAAAAAAAAAATTTTTTTTGGTGGACCCGCTACAAGCGTTGCCAAAACGTCCATTGCTTACATTAGATCCGTGCACATTTGTCAGTATATGATAATTCAAAATGAGTTCTAAGCATAAAAAAACCAGGTTATAAAAATGTTCTTTAGAAAATTGGTACAACGGGAGGCTTAGACACTGTCACTGTATTTGCAAAACATGTGTGGAACTGACATTTTATAGCAGTGTCGATCTATCAATGTGATATGATATAGTTCGACTACATAAACTTGTTTGAATTTATATTACAATTTATTGGAGATTGTATAATCAAATGCCATATTTTCACTAGAGTCGTATCTGGTATTTTTCCGAATATTGCATAGAAAATAATATTAAATATTTACGAATTTTAATTTAATGTGATAGTTATCTCAAATAGCTAAATGCGACTCTAGCGTTAATACGGCATAGATAATTTTTTCAAAATTTAAAAATTGAAGTAAAGAAGTATAATTTTGCTTTGGCAACACTTAAAATATAGTATTTATTCTTGTAATATTTGGATAAATAAATGAAATACGTATTTAATTTCTTAGTAAGTTTAATAATTGTATAGTAGTTTTCTACATATAGTCCAATATTTAAGCAACATAACCAAAAAGAACAAACTATATACTTAAATCAAATTAACAACACAGTAACCATAAAAATTTTGTTTTTAATAATTTATACAATTTTCTAACACTTACTTATACACTTTTACAAATATCTTACCATCCATACTGCTGCACACCAGAGCAAGGAAGCAGGAATACGAACACTTGTAGCTCTTGATGATCAGGGAGGTGAGTTCACAAAAAACACATAACAATAAGTTCATTACAAAAACAATATTTCAACAATATTTTCAATACTTACGTGTACATAAAACAATAAAATTATTATATATTTTATCTAAATGTATGTACTTATAAACTAGTAAGGTCATCCATGTTTCGTCATGGCTTTAGCATAAAGCCAATTAACCTTATAAATAAGTAACAAATCGTGTCAATTTAAATATAGTTAAGTATAGTTTTTAGTGGGATATATTGAGCTATTTACTTTTACAAGTTAAGACAGGTTCCGATGATGCCAGAGGCAAGAACTTCAGTTTCTAGCAATCTTTGTGACCATTAATGGAATTTTGTATACTATTTTATATGAAATATTGTGTCAGATTAAACTCTATATATTAATACGCTAAGCGTATCCCACAAAAGTGTTTGTCTCTCTTTTGGGAAAGAAAAATTATTTTAATTTACATAACATGTTCGTTTGAGTATTTGAAGTACACGAATCAAAAAAAAAATCAAATTTTTATTGGTTTATTAAGATTACAAAATTTTAAGCATCGGGATACGGTTGAGTACCAACTCAAGTTTACTTACAAGAATGGGCAGTCTCTAAAAACAGGAGGGCCAATCTACACACACAACCGGCCATGGTATAAAGACTAAATGTAGCGTAAAGAATTGTGCGCGCAATGTATTTAGTGTGAATTTTATCCTTAGTTGATTTAATTTTTTTACCTATTAAACACGAAAATCAATTGTTTCACTTTTAAATGACATTTTAAGTCTTGAGCAGGAAGTATGCGATCTTTAATATGATCTTTGATTTAAAATTAAAAGTTCATCGTTCATATTTCGAAAAATGCTGTTATAATATGCTAATATAATAATATAATTAAGTCTTCAAAAATTTGTGTTGAGCCCCACCTTTACTAAGGTGATTGAGGGTATGGAACAATATAACAGATATTTTAACCATGTCTTTTAGGCCATGACAAATATTTCCAGCCAAGCGCATCTACTTCAAGCTCAGGAAAGTCGGATGACGATGAACATGCATATGCTCCCTCTTATCGGTTCGTGGGACTCGAATATTTAATATATCAAAACAATCTTTTGTTTAATGAAAATTCATGCTCAAATATATGTTTTAATTTGTCAATTACAACCCAATGTTTATTTACCGTTTCAACAGTTTATGGCATTCAAACTAATTTTCCTAGTCTTGCAACTCTAGTTATGGGCTACGCAACCGTTTTAGAAATGAACTTAGTGACCATTTTCACTTTTAATCTTTCACATTTCGTAATATGAAGCACATTTGCAAATACATAGATCAACCAAGGGTATACTGAATATATATACATACATAATTATATACAATAAAATAATAGTGAGTTTCGTTTTCAAATTTAATTTATTTAAAATTTTCTCCAAGAAAATTTTTAATTCTTAGGGTGTTCTCTGATCTTTCGACAATTGGGCGAATCTAGTTAAATTTAATTCACAAATATGCAAGCCGAGTTTCTTGTTGGTATGGTAAAAAAAATTTCTGAACTTAAGAATGAAATTAAACCAAAACTAATTAACAAAAATTTATCCGGAATCTTTTATTTTAGGGACACTTTTAATCCATTTAAGATGTAACAACCGTGGTTCTAACTATTCTTTTAATTCTTTTAATTTATTAGTTAATTCTCTTTTGATTTTGTTATAATATTGTAGACCTCATTTTCAACAAAAAAAAAAATACTCCGAAGATATACTGCGACATCATGTCTACTCAGTTAAAATTTTTTATCTCTTCCAATATCAAGACGCAGTTCCATATCCAGTTGTATGTTTTTCGTATTGTAAAGTTTGGATTGAAACTAATTTACTTAAACATTTATAGATTCTTCGTCAGGTGCCGGTGACGATAATGTCTTGCACGAAAATTAATTGTGATTTAAAATTTGTAAAATATCGAAACAAATCAGAATTTATTTATTGTGAAAGTGAAACATCACAACAAATGGTACTACGTATCAATTATTAATAAAAATATATAACTATTAGATCCCTCCCCATATAAGACTAGACTGAAAATAGATAATGATGAACTAGGTAATGGAGTCCTTAAACCAGGCTTTTAATTATTTCATCCAGTTTGCACAGGTCAAATCGATCTCTAATGTAGCAATAGTATATCAATAGTTGTTTTGTGCTTTTTCCAAAGGAAAAAAATTATGAAATTTCAATAACTGATTAAATCTACCAAAGAGACTATATCTTAATCTCATTACTCAAGTCCTGTTCAGACTATGAAATATACTACGAAGATTTATTCGGTCACATTCAAATTTTACTTCAAAACTGAATGGAAATCTGATCATTTGGGTTAGAAATTTCATGGTCAGAAATGCTTGGCTTACAAAAAATAACCACTTGTAACCTGTACGCTTAATATCATATTTAAACATAGGTGTATTGACCAATTATTACTAATAGCCCAAATTCAAAGTTACCATAAGTTACTAGAACTTTCTTATTTGTTGAAAATACAATAGTTTCTTATGGGTTACAAAATTCATTTTTTTTATTTTTGATATTTATGTATTTATTTATATTAATTACAACTACATAAATTTAAGCAAGTAAGGAAATTTCAGTCGGGCGTAACCGACTGTAAGAGGCCCTGTACCAGTTCAGGTTGCCTAACAAACACATTAAATGTTTCCCGAGCTTATGACCAAACACATGACCATTTCTCACTGCGCGAATATGAATGAAAAGAAAAGGGGGGTCGTTCAAATTCAATTGCTTACAAAATCGTCATTTTTTATCCGATTTTGATGAACTTTTTGGATTTTTGCTTAGAGGGACGATATATTTATACTGGTATACTCAATTTTGTTTGTGCCGAAGAAATTGTTAGCCTTTGGGGTGATTTTATGGGGAAGGGGGGGAGGGTCAAAATTTTAAAATAAACTTGTGAAATTCCGGAGCAGTTCTAGTCGAATGCAAAAAACAGGAAGTCTCTATCTATTACCGTTTCCGAGATCATTTCGTTCATTCGGACGGACGACAGACGGACATGTCTATATCGACTCCTCTATCACTCCTGACCATAATGGGGGTAACTTTGGGGGGTCTCCAACCATTATTTCTATCTGTTACATACATTTGCACAAAACCAATAGGCTCTTGTACCTTCGGTACAGGGCCTAAAAAGGAGTAGAGTAACGACCACTCTATTACTATCAAGACGAGAGTTAGCGGGAAAAGCTGTATTTTTACGCTTAATAAAGATAAAAAAGATCTTAGTATTATTGCGTTAAAGTTAGAGCGAGCAATAGAAAATTTACTGTAATTGACAGTGGAACCGGTTTCTTTGTATTTTTTTAAAAGGCGAAATTTAATACTTTTGAACGACAAAGGCTACGAGAGAACCAATATATCCTATTGGCTGAATTTGACGCAGTTATGTAAGGAATACATCTGTCAAAGTAATTTTAAAAGGTTGAATAGAAAATATTCAATGTATTCTTAAAACATCTGACACGTTGATGAGGTTTAACATTCTCTATACGAGGAACTTTATCGAGCTGAAAAGAATGCTACAAAGTGGGACGAAAATTATCTTCTGGTAATATTACCGGATTTATTCTGTTCACGGACATAATAAAATCAATGTCAACAAATGCCAGAAACCGACCTGAAATGTTGCAAATGTTGTTATACTGTTGCAAAGACATATCAAGAATACTATCTAGAAAATCATTGTTGGCAGTTGGTATTAAATTGGACGAATCATCAGTCATAGACCATTTTATATTGGGTAAATTAAAATCTCCCATATCTATAATAAAATGTTTATCCCGTAACCGGGTAGCTATACGCGAAATCGCTGTAGCACGAATCAAGTAAATGCTCATTTCCGAATCACAACGTGAAATTTTAACACAAATAAATTCAATAGCTATATTGGAAATGGAAATATCTTCAGCCGTCAAAGATGATTTAACAGATATCAGTACACCTCCCCCATTTCAATTAGGACGATCTTTCCGAAATGAAACAAAGTTGTCACAGAATATTTCAGAAACAACAATGATGTCAGCACTCTCAGATAAACTTTTAAGATACAGATCTCTAAGTTTAGTTCTTACCCCTCTCACTCTCTTCACTATCAAAATAGTGAATAAGGAAAGAAACAAACTTAGTTTTTTCGTATTTTGGAAGAAGAACCTGGTAATTCAACTGCACTTTGCTCTGAAGCACGTTAATTTTTAAAAATGTATTAATGCACAAAAATGCCTTTCGGCCAAGAACTAGCGGACAGGAGAGTATCGAAAAGTGACACCGGAACAATCACCTTAAAGGACGAAATCGAGCGAGTGTAATTGGAATTAAATTTCGAAACCGAAACGTTTGGCGAATAATCTAGCTGCGAATTAATATAAGCTTTGATATCATCTTTAGTAGTAGTTGCTACAAGGCGAGAAATAAATATCGACAACCGTAAGACCATTAGGTTTCAGAGCATTTGAAGAAGGTAAAGAAGCAGGTAGAGAAAAAGGATTTGCGTGAACTGCAGCCGTTTCAACATCCATCGGAACGACATGTGGCTGCACAGCTGGACAAGAATTCATCAAACTTGTTAAATTGACGACAACACTTTCTATGTCCTCAAACATATTTCAAGGCTCATCTGAAGGTTCGACAACTGACATAAAATCAGCTGTTAGCTCACTAGAGTTGCTCTCAAAATTTGCTACAGGTGTATCATCTTACGCTTGGTAAGAGCTATTGAGACATTTCATTTCGCTAAAACATTTTTCTAGCTTCAGAAACTTGTCTGACATAGCCTTAAAATCGCGATTGAGATTTGAGAAGATCTCAGTTTCCGTCGATCTATATTCATTGCAGATCCAGCTCAAAACTTTGCCTTCTTTGATGGCCCAGCACATTTGCAGTGCGAAACATTATCGCAAAGCCAACACAACAAGAATTCCTCATTACAGATCTTGTTTTTATATTGGCAACGCGTATCGTAGCAATTCATTATTAAGTGTAATATAAATATATAAATAAGTTGAAAAATTAAAAAGGAGCCTAGTTTTAGCTAGCGCTGTAATGCGCAATGCAAGTAAACGGTAAGTTTGTCCAATAGACAAACAAAATGCTTTGAAACAGAAATCAACAACAAAACATTATCGTTGCGTTAGATAATACAACAATTTGTGTGTTGTTAAAAGCAAAAGCAAACTTTGAAAAAGAAAAGTAGCAACAAATAAATCCTTACCAGAAACTCAGAACAGATTAATTAATATTTTTTGTAAGTTATAATAAATTCAATTAAAACTACAATAAACTATAATTAACAAAATAATAACACAGGATTTTGAAATACGGAAAAAAAAACAATGTTTGAATACAGTAAATTTAAGCAAACGAAAATGATTAAAGTATTGAGCTTACGCAAATTACGACTGCACTGAGTAGATATTCAGTGAGAACTGGATACCTATGAATTATTGTACGCTGAACGCGAATTGCCTAGTTTAAGACCATAAAAAAAAAAAAAAAGATTTTTTGTCCGCTGAACACGATCCCGGGATTCGAAATGACCATCCCATCTTTATTTTGAAGGTTGTGCCATTAATATTTGGCAGTAGTTACGTGCGAGAAGACACCAAGTACTTCGTCTTGTCCTCATTCGCCGCTAGACCTATGAGTCGAGAGTGTTTTTCAATCTCTGAGAATGCCTTGCTGACTCGCCGTTCCTGCGTGCCGATGATATCAATTTTATCAGCGTAAGCGAGCAACATCACTTTCTTTTGCAAAATCGAGCAAGACATATTCTGTATGAACGGGCACTGGCGGAGAGTGTATACCATTTGAATATTGAAAAAATCGCACGACAGCGGAACACCCTGCCTGAAATTTCTCTTGGTATTAAAGGGGTCGTATAGGTTTTTCTCTACCCTAACAACGCTTTGTGTGTGTGATACCATCATCATGACAAAGAAAAACGATCTTCGCCGTGGTACCTAGTGCAAACAGGGCGTCGAAAAACTTTGATCGTATCGGCGTAATAATCGACAAATAGGTGGCCAAGATTTGACGTAATGTAATGTTGGAACGTGCGGCGTGCACTACGCTGAGCCTAGTGGCTGCGACAAGTTAGTGGTCCGAGTCGATGTTGGGACCCAAGCCCAGCGCACCAACCCCTAATTAAGGGGGGTTTTTTCGTCTCCTCACAGTTAGCTCACCTCCGAAAGGCTGTTCAGAGGTTAAGTTGGAGATACGTGTTCTAGCGTACGTTGTGAGCAGCTTGGACCGTTTGCAAAACAATCATTGTTGGCCATTCCCATGTGAATGGCAGTCAAACACTTTCCCTCTCTTTGTACCACATAATTAGGGTGAATTGGGTGCATCGTTTTATCGCTTGAATTTCTATAGCGATTCAATATAGTTTCTGCGAGGTCTGAAAACCTCCTCGGCAGTTCCTTTATCTATTAGGTAGCCATTTGTAAACCAGTTGATTAAATATTGATTAAATATTGTTTTCGAAGCTATGTTTTTTAAAACTTCTGTTACACTACTTAATAATTTAACCGTTTTGGTGAAGTTGTTCTTCATTCCAACGTTGTCATTATGTGGTGGATGAGTTTTTATTAACACATATTTGATTATTCTGAGCAAAAAACTCAGAGCTTGAACAGATCGTACGTGTTTGCTTGTGCACCGTATACAATCGGTCTAGTTTAGTGTGTAAAAGCATATAATAATATCCATTTAAAGCAATAAATTAAAAACAATCAATGCGCAATACTTAAGGATTTGCGTAAGTGTATGAAAGAACAATAAACAATATTTAATTTATATTTAGAAAAAAAACCGTGATTAAAGAGATTAAAGAGCAAATAAGCGCGAGAATCACACAGCAATGCTACTAAAGGCGCTTTCAAACAAAAATTGCACTTCAACACCCTCCCACCCTAAACAAAACCAATGAAAAAGCTTTTGTCAACATCCACTTGTATTCTGCGGTGAGTACAAGCTCTCAATTTAACGGAGTATTTCCAATCCACGGCTTACACTTCATTAACAATGCCATCGCAGTTGGATCTTACGCTCTTTACTCACTGCCCATCACGAGCACTCACTTGGGCTGAAGAGTATACAACACCTACCGACTCAAATGACATGTACTCCGAATGTACTCTTCAAAACGTCGCGAGCACACAAACACTCACTTATGTGTCTCCCGCTATTTCAACAATAACAACACTCTCAACATTTACAAACACAACAACAATGACAGCTACAACATCGTTTGCAATTATCAAAACTATTAATTTGCCGCAATTTCAAAGTGGACTGCAGCAAAAGAAAAGTTTAAAAACACCAGCGATCCAGAAATGTCGAGCAAAGGAAATAAGCCTATGCTTAATCGAAAAAATGACGAAAGCGAAACTGTATCGGCACTTAGTCGTAACAAATTCTCAAGTTTTAGCGACAATACATCTAAAGCACAAATCAGCACAAAAGTGAGAGTCAAATAACCGCTAATATATGTCCGTGAGCAAATCTCAAATAGTGCAGCCCATGTTCAAGGTAGGGCTGGAACCCCAAAATAGGCCACTTAAAAGAAACGAAGTACACCCAATCTACAACCTAAACTATTTGCTATTTGCCAGGAGTTTAGTCACACAAAGACATACTGTACAATACGCTCTGTCTGCCTTGCCTATGGAGAACCCAAAAATACCGCTACATTCCAACGCGAAAAAGTGTAGCAACTGTGGAGTCATTCGGTGTTGACTGTCATGCGGCATAGACGTAAAAATAAGAGACAGAGATTCATAATTGCAATTTTCTAACATAATTTGTGCAAATATAATACATAAAAACAAAATCAAATAAGTTGAATAAAAATAAATGACGAGCAGCGCTCATCCACAAAAACAAAGCCAATCAGTTGTATAGATAAATGCATATTGCTCGTTTGTTTCACCGTGCAAAAACAATAAAAACACCTCAAAGTCCAACTGGTGTGCTGCAACAACTAAGCAGACAGTTGAGTTGAATTTACAACGCCGACTACACTCTCGTTTCTTATACCAACAATAGCAACATCAACAAAAATTACAACACAAAGTGGCTATGCTACGTCAGTTGATTCAACTGTAATAACAACAACGTTGTATTCTTCACTTACCTCGATCGCGTCATTGACTGCAGCTACTCCAAATACAAAAAATACGCAAGCACTGCATTCCAATAACAATAATAATCAAACTTCTACATATCCTTATGAGTCATCAAAAAAGTAAAACTAACAGTGGTACAGACTCGGTGCAGGTTCCACGAAAAATTAATAAACCCCTTCCAAAATATGTGCAGGATGTTGGCCAAATAAAAATTTTAAGTGAAGCCCTTCAAAGACATTCTCAGGAATATGGTCTTTCAGCTGACATTGAAGAAATAAAATCTTAGCTCCAAAAACTAGACCACACCGTCGAAAATATTCATAATATTCGGCAAAGGACTACAAATCCACTTCCTTTATCCTCAATTGATCTTAAAACCAAAGATAATAATAAAGATATACATAAAACTAGCTTTTACCC
>JAWNNP010001832.1:0-100413 GCA_035044805.1 Leucophenga maculata
CCACAACTGCTGAATCAAATAAGGAATCCTACACTTCCGAGCAGGAATAGCCAATTAAGCCCATTTGCTGTCTGCCGAGGATGATACAATATTTGATTTGCGTTCACCACAGAAGCGTCGCAAGATACCAGCTACGAAGGATGATGTTGGTGACGATTCGACCAAAACGAGTGATGCTGACGCTACTATTGCAGATGTGAGCACGGAGAAGGTGCCGAAGGTGAAAATGCTGCTGCTGCCGGTGATGAAACTTCAACTGATGTAAAGAAAGAGGGTGCCAAAGGTAAAGCCGCTTTTGCTGCCGATTTGCCCATAAAGGGTGATGCTGAGACTACTATCCTAATGAAGAGAGCTCTGAAGCAACAACTACTGGCTGTCACATTTTCTGGCCTCCTGCAGAATGTTCAGGCATGAAGCCTAAACATGTGATATGAGGCAAAACTCTCTCCGATAAGAACAACGCACACACAGTGCAGTTATCATACGCATTAGAGCTGCACTTGATAAGTGCAGCGTGTGTATTTATAATCGTCGACTTTTTAATAGCTCCATCTAAGCGTTGTCAAGTGCTACATTGACATGTGACTTAATTTATGATCAATATCGATTTTAATAGCCTTTTGTGCGCGTTGGAGAGATCTCTCCATACCTGGTCATTCCATCGAGTGCCCGGTCGTCCTCTATGTCGGCGTCCACCAATCAAGTTTGGGCCCCCCATGTAAACCATGCGTGCTGGAGCTCTTTCGTCCATTCGAATGAGGTGCCCAGCCCAGTGCAGCCGCTGGAATCTTATGCGCTGGACTATGTCAACCTCATCGAATAGCTCGTACAGCTCGCGGTTCATACGGGACCTAAACTCGTCGCCGACTCTAATAGGACCAAAGATCCTGCGAAGAATCTTCCTCTCGAAGACTTCCAACGCTGTCTCATCCGACTCAATCACGGTCCATGCCTCTGCGCCATACAGTAGGACCGGGAGTATCAGCGTCTTATATATCTTTATTTTCGTCCGTCGAGAGAGGGCTTTACTTCTCATTTGCTTGCTCAGCCCAAAAAAACATCTGTTTGCAAGCGTGATTCTTCGCCTGATCTCCAGGCTGACGTTGTTGTTGCTGGTGATCTCTGTTCCGAGATAGACGAAGTTTTCTACAACACTGAAGTTGAAATTCTCCATCGTCACTGACCGTCCAAGACGCATTGACGGAGTGCGAGAAGACACCAAGTACTTCGTCTTGTCCTCGTTCACCGCTAGACCCATGAGCCGAGACTGGTTTTCAATCTCCGAGAACGCCTTGCTGACTCGCCGTTCCTGCGTACCGATGATATCGATGTCATCGGCGTAAGCGAGCAGCATCACTTCCTTTTGGAAGATCGAGCCCGACATACTCTGTATGTACGGGCATTGGCGTAGGATGTATTCCATCAAGAGATTGAAAAAATCGCACGATAGAGCATCGCCCTGCCTGAAACCTCTCTTGGTATCAAAGGGGTCGGAGAGGTTTTTCCCCACCCTGACAACGCTTTGTGTGTTAGATAGCGTCGCCATGCAAAGACGGACAATCTTTGCCGGGATACCTAGTGCAGACAGCTCGTCGAAGAACTTCGCTCTTATCGGCGTGTCGAAAGCGGCTTTGTAATCGACAAATAGGTGGTGAGTGTATTTGTTGAACTCACGAGTCTTTTCCAAGATTTGGCTTAGTGTGAGGATTTGGTCACTGGTCGACCTTTTAGGTCTGAAGCCACACTGATATCGTCCTATCAGTGAGTCGGTATATGGCTTCAGCCTATTACACAATACGCCCGACATAGTCTTATATCCAATGGAAAGGAGACTTATTCCGCGGTAGTTGGCGCAAACAGCGGGGTCTCCTTTCTTAAAGATAGGACAGAGAACACTGAGATTACAGTCATTGGGTATGCGTTCATCGGACCAAATCTTGCATAAAAGCTGGTGCATACTCCTAACCAACTCTTCGCCGCCGGTCTTAAATAACTCAGCTGGCAGCCCATCAGAGCCTGCCGCTTTGTTATTTTTCAGCTTTTTAATAACTGAATCGACCTCGTTATAGTCCGGTGGCTCTACAATAGTGCCATCATTAACTGGTGGTTCCGGTGTCATTTCTCTATCGGCGGTATTGTGCGCTTCATCGCCTCCGAGTAGGTTGGAGAAATGACTCCTCCATAATCTCAGTGATTCCTGTTCGTCCGTTACCAGATTTCCATTCTCATCCTTACAGAAAGTTACTCCGGGCTTAAAACCTTCAGTCAGACGCTTGACCTTTTGGTAGAATTTTCGAGCTTCATTTCTGTTGCGTAAAATCTCAACATCCTCAAACTCCCGCCTTTCTTGCTCCTTTTTCTTGCGTCTGAAAAGGCGTTTCTCCTCTCTCCGTTTCTCTCGATATCGCTCTCTAACAGCTCGCGTTGCTCCCGACTGCAGAGTTCGCTGATAGGAAGCGTTCTTCCCTGCAGTAGCATTATTTATATTTACATTAACATTAGGTTCAACAATACGAATTTCTGGTAATTCTTTACAGAAATTTGATGTTATATTACTCTCAAACACCAGATCACTTGAATCAAAATCTTCATTTTTAGTTTTTGCAATGAACCTTCTATTTCGTCTAAAATAATTTTGAAATGGATCTTTAATAATATATGACCGATCATTAACAATTCCCACAATTCTACCATAATGCCATTCTTTGCTATTTTTTTTAAAAATGACTAAATCACCTATTTTCAAAACAGAAAGTAATTTCGCACTACGGTCATAGTAGAATTTTTGTTTCTTTTTCGTTTCTTCAATTTTGTTTTGAATTAGTTCTTCTGATATCGCATTTCTATCTAGAAGTTGTTCCGATACTGGTAACTTTGTTTTCACCAACCGACAAAAGAATAATTCAGATGGTGAAAACTTAAGACTTGCAACTGGGGTTGTATTATACTCCAATATCCCATACTGAAATTTATCAACGTCCCTAGTCTCATAACAGCGTTTTAAAATATTCTTAGCAATCGCTACACCTTTCTCTGCTAGACCATTACTTTGTGGATATCTTGGGCTTGAATATTTAATGCGTATATTACAGTCCATTGCAAATTTTTCAAATTCCCCTGAATTAAATGGAGTGTTATCACATTTAATCACCGAGGGGTATCCTAGTTTGTTAAATATACCACAAATTATATCAATAATATGTTTTGATGTTTTATTACTTAGATTTGCAGCCATTAGATAGTTTGAGTACGCATCAATGATTGCAACATAATCCCGGATGCATACTCAAATAGGTCCATTGAAACAAAATGAAAAGGATACTTTGGGCTTTGCTCCTGAACCAACGGTTCCTTCTGATTATTCCTCTTAAACTTCTCACAAACACTGCATGCTTCAATAACTTCTTTAATTCGTTTAGTCATTCCCGGCCAGTAATACAACTTTCTAGCCCTTGCAAGTGTTTTCTCTATACCCATGTGAGGTGCATGTAGCCACCTGATTATCCTATCCTGTAATTCCGTAAGAATTACCAATTTATGATTTACAAATAACAACCCATTCTCAAAATGTAGCTCCGATTTTAACTTATAAAATTGTTGACATAAGTCATTAACCTGATGATACCCTGGCCAACCATGCTCTACATAATGACAAAGACGTTTATAATTTTCATCCTGCTCTAAAAGTTCCTTGTAATAATTGTAATTATTATCAGAAAGACAAACAGTTCTAGTTATTGTATGTATAACCCCAGCCAGTCCTTGTAACTCAGATTCTTGTTGCAATTGTGCACGCGACAGACAATCAGCCACCAGCATATTTTTTCCTTGCTTAAACACAATTTTTAATTTAGGGTATTTGAGTAATGTCATAAACATACGCTGTAGTCTCAGAGTCACATCATCAATGTCCCTTTTAATGAGAGCTTCAAGTGGTTTAAGATCACTTTCTACCGAAAACTCTCGTTCATAAATAAAATAATGAAAACGTTGACAAGCAAAAACTACAGCCAATAATTCTTTTCGCCCATTTCACCTCACTTTTACTTAGGGTTCTTGACGCAAACTCCACTGGATGTCCATCTTGAATCAATATAGAGCCCAACCCATCTTTTGACGCATCAGTTTGAATGATTATTGGTTTATTCGGATCATAGGTTGTCAGGACAGGTTTAGAAGCAATGATTGCCAATAAAGTTCTAAACTCCTTATCATGAATTTCATTCCATTCAAATTCAATATCTTTTCTGGTCAATTCTTGTAATTCTGCAGTCAATTTGGATAAGTTCGGCATAAATCTAGCCAAATATTGACATAATCCTAATAATCGCATAACTTCAGTTTTATCCGATGGTGTTTTCATTTCCAAAATTGCCTCTTTATGCTTTTCTGCTGGTTTAATTTTGTTTTCTGATAGAATATGACCCATAAAAACAACTTCTGACTCACAATACTGTATTTTCTTAGAGTTAAATTTAACATTATTTGCCCGAGCACGTTCAAGAACACTTAATAGAATTTTATCATGCTCTTGCTTATCTTGTGCAATAATTATAATATCATCAAAATAAACCAACACTCCTGGCAGATCTCCAAAAATTTTAACCATTAATCTCTGAAATATTTCTAGTGCACAGTTCAGTCCAAACGGTAATCTATTAAATTTAAATCTACCAAAAGGAGTCATAAATGTTGTAAGTTCAGAGCTTTGCTCATCTAACTCTATTTGCCAGAATCCATTAGAACAATCCAAAACTGTAAAAACCCTTTTATTAGATAATTCTGAAATAAACTGTTCCATTGTTGGTATTAAAAAGTGTTCCCTTTTAATACATTCATTAAGAGGTTTTGGGTCTAAACAAATTCGTAAATCTCCATCTGCCTTCTCTACTATTTGCAAATTGTTCACCCAGTCTGTTGGATAATCAACAGAAGCAATAATTCCATCACCTACCATGGTTTCCAGTTTATCTTTTAGTTTTTTACAAATAGAATTAGGAAATCGCTTCCTGTAATGAATAATTGGTCTAGCATTTTCCTTAATGTGAATCGTAATTTTCCCTGGAATTTTTCCTAATCCTTTAAATACATCCGCGTTTTGTTGAACAAATTCTTCCTTATTCCCTGGCAACTTGATTGAATCAATGTTACAGCATTTTACTAACCCAAAGTCTTTACAAGTTTCACGTCCCAGTATTGTCACTCACAACTACAAAAGTGGCTTCTTTAATCAAATTCCATTTAATTTCATTTAACTTTAACTTCACAAAACCATAAACCTTCACCTTATTATTACTATAATCATTAATCATAAATGCATTCTTTTCATTTTTAATCTTAATATTGAGTTTCTCAATTATTTTTAATGGTATGCAGTTTACGTCTACACCTGTATCAACCTTGAACTTAATAACTTTCTATCCAATTAGGTATGACTTTGTCCATCTTTCATTTCCCGTACCCACTGAATTTATTCTAAAATTAAAATTTAGAGTACTAAGCTTAATTTTAGTTTCAGTATTGTTACTATGTACTTAATTTACCATTAGTATGTTGATAAAACATCTTAAACTCACGTTTGCGACACATCCTGAGAAAATGACACTTCTTTCCGCAACGGCAAACAAACTCCTTCGCTGGACACTTGTTTTTATGCTCGAAATTCCAATTACCGCCACAGTTGAATCAAACTCTCTGCTTAATAGCGTCGACTGCCTCTACAGCACCGTCCTCCGGCGACGACATCACCGCATCAACACTGGCCTTTGATCTCAATATGTCTTTATTGATATTTGCTGCTTCAAAAGTTTCACAAATTTTGATCACTTTATCCAGCTCATCCTGTCCATCAAGCAGCTTCAGTTGAAGTCTTTTTGTCCAGACTCCAGTTATAATACGGTCGCGCTGCATTCTGTCTTCATACCGCGAACCACAAGCGCATTTAAACTCACATCGTTGAAGTTGAATTTTAAGTCGAGTCACAAATTCTTTCATCGACTCATCTTTGTCTTGCATCATGTTATTAAATTTATATGACTCCATTGCCGAGTTTATTTTCGGTAAGCAGTATGCATCGAAATTATTTAACACTTCAACTAGTGTTCGTTGTGTCTGAACACGAGCCACAACTTGCTGTTTCTGTCCTTCTCCCACTTGTTGCTGACTGACCACCGTACTAAGCAATGATTGCTCAGAGCCGTCATTGGGAAATAATGTATCATAAATGTTTGCTGCCTCTGTGCCTACAAGCCATAGAAATATTGAAATTTTTGTAGCTTCTGGCTGCGATGTTTTATTATTTGCAATCACGTAGACCATGAAATCCCGCTTCCAATTATTCCAATCCGTTACTAAATTTGCGCAGTCGAGCTCCCTTAGTTCTTTGCGTCCGTCCACCATTTTTAATACCCGAAGTAAGTACGCGTATGCGCAGATTAATAATTTTGATTGATTTTGATTATCCCGTTTAATACTTTGGCAATATGATATTGCCTATCAATTGCGCACAATTTAACTTCGGACACCATATAATAATTCCGTGGTTTATGATAATTAATTATATATTTATTAAGTGTATTGATTGCAACTAGCGACAGTATATCTCCTACTACCTTTATATCTTCTTCTTTATATATTAGTGGCACTCACAATAATAACTTACATCTATTTAAACTACATATAATTTCATTCAGGAAAATGATGGGCTCGAGCCACTCTGGACGAAGGAGAAGAGTAAGCAAGGCTACTTGAAGAGCTCAGTAAAATTACCTTCGGTCCCAGCAAGGAAGAAGAACAGGCAAGGCTACGAGATGAGCTCAATAAAATAACCTTCGGTCCTAGCAAGGAAGAAAAGGAAGAACAAGCAAGGCTACGTGAAGAGCTTAGTAAAATTACTTTTCATAAAAAAGAATTTGCGCAAACGCAACTGGAGCCCACAAAAGACGATACACCAGGTACGACGCTCATACCTCAATTGTGTAATCAACTGAAAGTTACAGAAACAGCGCGCTCTTTGACAATGGAAATACGACAGTCTGCCGAAACAGAACTGGCTGAGGTGCAGACAACTGCGAGTTCTTCCATATTAATCGGTTTATCGAGTTCAACAATTGCTGGTGTTGGCGTAAGGTCGGAGCAAGATCTTGCAGATATTGATCTTGACATCCGCCTGCCGCCAAAATATTAGAATCAACAAATTTCTACGCAACCGACACCGACTTCACCAACAAAAAAATGTGTCTCACTTGAGATTATCGACAATAATCTGTTGAAAACGAAACGTGCTGAATTTATCGGACAATTGGCAATGGAAAAGCAAACGCTGCAGTTTCAGCAACCAACCTACGCAGCCTGCGACTATTTATTCCCAAAAATAGTCGATAATCCCCCGGGAAGTCCTCACTTTAGAGAAGTGAGTAAATCTGCGAATATATAAAAGTCAAAGTATGTAATGCAGCATACCATCATACTAACAAGATAAAGATAGGATGGCTGAACTGGTGGTGGTTTGTAAAACGCCTCAAGTCCATCTCATACTACTTGCACCACCGAACGAAATGGAAAATTTCGCTTCCAATTGTCCCGAAGAAGACCACAACTGCTGCATCAAATAAGCAATCCTACACTTCCGAGCAGCTAAAGCCAATTGAGCCCATTTGCTGTCTGCCGAGGATGAGAAAATACTTGATTTGCGTCCACCACAGAAGCGTCGCAAGATACCAGCTACGAAGGATGATGTTGGTGACGATTCGACCAAAACGAGTGATGCTGACGCTACTATTGCAGATGTGAGCAAGGAGAAGGTGCCGAAGGTGAAAATGCTGCAGCTGCCGGTGATGAAACTTCAGCTGATATACAGAAAGACGGTGCTAAAGGTGAAGCCGATTTTGCGGCCGAATTGACGATAAAGGGTGATGTTGAGACTACTATCATAATGAAGAGAGCTCAAAAGCAACAACAACTGTCACATTTTCTGGCCCCCTGTAGAATGTTCAGGCATGAAGCCTAAACATGTGATGTGAGGCAAAACTCTCAAAGACGTTCAATAAGAACAACGCACACACAGTGCAGTTGTCATACGCATTAGAGCTGCACTTGATAAGTGCAGCGTGTGTATTTATAATCGTCATCTTTTTAATAGCTCCATCTAAGCGTTGGTATGTAACACTTGACAAGTGCAGCGACTTAATTTATGATGTACATCGATTTTAATAGCTCCTTCTCCGTTTGTCAAGTGCTACATTTACAAGTGCAGGGGCTTAATTTATGATCAATATCGATTTGAATAGCCTTTTGTTCACGTTGGTTTTCTACATTATAAATAGTTTAGATTACGCTGAGTCCTACAAACTCAGCGGTAGCATTATAATAGTTTAAGAATAGAATAAGTTTTATGAATAGAAAGGGAGCCGCTCGCTAGAGCGGCTCAGTAGTTAATAAACACTCAAAATATACGCGACGATTATTTGCGCGTTATAAATGTATCTCGTACCTACAGAGCTCTACAGTCACACTTAGTACATCAAATTCAAGGGACAATTATATACTGCTATCTAGGTCATTCATGAAGTAGTCTATATTTTATATCACTTGCAAGAATAGTGTAGACACTATGTTTTATTTTTTTAATTCTTTTAGATCGTACAAGCTGTTTACTTACATGATTTATTTACACTAATTACGCTTAATTAGATTGCTGCCACGGCTACTTTCTTCTTCACCTCGTTTGGTCTGTTCATCCGCTGCCTAGAGCCAATTGTGATCTAGTGACTTTGTTGAGTTACGTAAAAAAATATCTATGGCATTCGTACTGCTACGACTTAATCAAGATGTATTTATTGTAGCTGATAACTGTAGCCGATGACTGTAGTCGATGCGGGGTATAGCACTTGTTGTAGATTTTTCTGGGGTTTTTTAACCTTTTTTTGCTGTAATTAATTTTTTTGCCGTAACTCGCTCATCTTTTGCCGCTGGGGTTTTATTTTTTTTGCATACTTCTTTTTCTTTTACTTAAAATTCTTTTCACTTTTTTTCTTTTACTTTAAAAAATTTGTTAATTTGCACAATGTTTCGTTTTTATTATTTTGTTTTTTCATTAAGAATAAAAGGACGTTATATTTTTTAAACTTGTAATAAAACTTTCGCGTCGTTAGAACTACGAAATTTTATTATGCTATGCCCCACGTTGGGCGCCAATTAAATTAAATTACTTTCAATTAATGTATTACACGCTTTTTAAAGCGTGGAGTCTAAAATTAAACATTTAATTTTCTTAAAAACTAAACCTAGCTTTACGTTGTTGTCGCTGTCGTTGACCTGTACTGTCGCTGGTATTGGTCATAATGTTTATCTTGCAACTCGTACAAGATATCTTGTGATCAATAGAGCAGGTGTACATGGACATGCCAAAGCATATTTTGCTGACAGCGAGACTTAAGCAATGCTCGTTTTAGCTTGCTAGTGCATTGACATGCCAAATTCTGCTGACGACGAGACTTTAGCCATGCTCGTGTTAACTTATACCTACTCGAACAAATTTTTATTTACCGCGCTTAGAAACTGAAAATAAATAATATTTTTTAAGTAATTTGAACTTTTTCCTATTTTATTTTATTGATATATGTTGCCACATCGTATCATAGTATAATATGATATAAACAGCAATATTTCGCATTCATGAAAAGTGTCGTATAAAAGAATATTTGTTTTAGTTCGTTCCCACTTTATTTCAAGTTTGTTCCAAATGTTTATGTCGTTTGTTTTATAATTGTTTC
Source organism: Leucophenga maculata (assembly GCA_035044805.1). Classification (NCBI taxonomy): domain Eukaryota; kingdom Metazoa; phylum Arthropoda; class Insecta; order Diptera; family Drosophilidae; genus Leucophenga; species Leucophenga maculata. The sequence goes on from JAWNNP010001832.1 coordinate 9,774, forward strand.
GTTCTATTCCATCTTGTACAAGTGTTGTTACTACCTGTTACTTCGTACTGGGTTGTTTAGCATCATGGTGTGGAGTAAGAGAATTTTTGTTTAATTTGAAATAACTAAATTTTGTGTTAGCCTTAGTAACTCGACAACCGATGGGCGATGAGTTTGTAGCTGGATTATTTATAGTTGATTAAAAACGAATAATTTAATACAAGACAATCTGACAAAATTATTATAGCATTTTTAATGCGTTTGTAATGGACAGCGGCCCTCGACATTATAATTTTGCTACTAAAAATGATTTGAATAATTCCACCGATAAAAGTGTGTCTGGTACTGGAGTTAAGTCATTGCTTTCATCGCGTTCTAGCAGTAAATCCTACGAATTAAAAATGGAATCTGTAGAATTCGATGCTTCTCGTAGCTGTCTTGAAATAGATCGGACCATAGAAGATTGTTCAAGACGTAGTCGCTCTCAAGAACGTCGTGGAAGATCTCAAAAACAGAATAACTCTCATAAGAGTAGCGGTTCCCTACGCAGCTATAGCGGCTCCCATCGCAGTCGTAGTGGCTCCCATCGCAGTCGTAGCGGCTCTCGACGTAGCCATAGTGGATCCCGACGCAGCCATAGCGGATCCCAACGGAGCCGTAGTGGCTCCCGATGTAGCCGTAGCGTCTCCCGTAGTGGGTCCCAACGTAGTCGTAGCGGCTCCCGACGTAGTCGCAGCGGCTCCCGTCGTAGTCGTAGCGGCTCCCGACGTAGTCGTAGCGGCTCCCGACGTAGTCGCAGCGGCTCCCGTCGTAGTCGTAGCGGCTCCCGACGTAGTCGTAGTGGCTCCCGACGTAGTCGTAGCGGCTCCCGACGTAGTCGTAGCGGCTCCCGACGTAGTCGTAGCGGCTCCCGACGTAGTCGTAGCGGCTCCCGACGTAGTCGTAGCGGCTCCCGACATAGTCGTAGCGGCTCGCGACGTAGCCATAGCGGCTCGCGACGTAGCCGTAGCGGCTCCAGCGTAAGCCGTAGCGGGTCACGGAAAAGTAGTATCATCCCCCGTCAGAATCGAAATGAGTCTGCACGAAATCGAAGTGGTTCTAAGCATAATAGCAGCAGCTCCCGTCAAAATAGTGTCGATTCTCAACATAGTCGCGACGGCTCCCGACAAAGTCATAATGGTTCGCAACGGGGGCGCAGCAGGTCAAGAGATATTCGCAGCAACTCTGGACAACGTCGTAGCAAATCTCGACAGAGTCACAGCGGTTCTCGACAAAGCCGCAGCCGTTCTCAGAGTGGATCCCAAAAAAGTCGTAAACAGAGTGTGTCACCCCAAAGTCGTGTTGGTTCAGTCCAACGCAATTTGTCGGTAGACCAATCATCTCGCAGCAGCAAACTGAATGGTCGGTCAGTCAGCACGTCGAGCCTAGAGAGTCTGGACAAGCAAAGGCTAAATCATAGCATAATCGATTCTGATGGTAAGTGATCAAATATATAACTTTAATTCAAATATATACGTGAATAGCACAAAGAGGCATAATAGATAGATATTTCTGTGACATTAATAAAAGTTCTCTGAATTAGACATAATTTGGAGATTCTAAACCATCGAAAAGGAGTATAATCACACAGCTGTCAGTGAGTTTCATAAAACTTTAACTAATATAATATACAGTCTGTCAACTAATTGTTTGAAAAAAAAAAAAGGCACACAAATTCAACTTTAACCTAATTGTTTATTAGGAAAGGCACTTGTTTTCATTTTTATTTCTTCACAATATTTTTCATTAGTCTATTAAATAAAATAATTAACAAAAGTTATAAAAATAGAAACAAAAACATAAAAAGATCATAAAAATAAAAAAAAAACAGCAAATATCAGCTGTCTATTCTTTGCAAAATACAAACAATCATCTTTAAATGGTTATATCTTTTGATTTGATAATATTTTGTATGCCCGCCATAAGCATCCATTACAGCCCTGAGGCGCCGTCGTAGTATTCTGGTATTTTTTTCCACTCCTCATTTATGCACTTAATTAATTCATTTTTGGATGTAGGGCTCCGTTTGGCCACCTTTTTTTCAGCAATGCCCACAAATTTTCGATGGGATTGAGATCCGGACTTTGGGCGGGCGTGTCAATCACTTTGTTGCAATTGTAAAGCAGCCAGGGGCGACACAACAGCGATTTGTGCTTCGGATCATTATCTTGATACAGCTTATATTTAACTTTGTTGCTGTTTTCTGGTTGAACGAAGCCGAAATTGTATGCACTTGTTGACAATTCATTTTTTAGTATGTCCAAATAAAATTCTTTTGTCATTATGTCGTTAAATATACGCAGCTCCCCAACACCTTTGGATAAAATACAGCCCCATACCCCATACCAAATTTAACTGTAGGCACAATATTTTTGGTCTGGAGGGCTGTTTTTGGTTTCCGCCAAACTTTGCTGGGTCCATCATTGTAGTACATCATGATCTTGGTCTCGTCACAAAAAATTACGTCATTCCAGTACTCAGGAGAATTGTTAACATTGGATATTGCGAAGTTCAAGCGCTTTTCAATATTTACAGCAGACAGCAATGGCTTCTTCCTTGCTACACACGATGAGTATTTGTGGCGATTAAGTACTTTTCTCACAGTCTCATGGCACACGGTCTTCTTGCAGACTGCAAGAATGTCCTTAATGTCCTTCACCAACTCTTTGAGGCTTGTATTCGGTTTATTTTCGATCGTTTTTGAAATTTGTGAACAATCACGTCGAGAGAGCTTTGACACGCCCGCCCTAAGTCCGGATCTCAATCCCATCGAAAATTTGTGGGCATTGCTGAAAAAAAAGGTGGACAAACGGAGCCCTACATCCAAAAATGAATTAATTAAGTGCATAAATGAGGAGTGGAAAAAAATACCAGAATACTACGACATTAATACCCTTATATCGTCTATGTCGCGGTGCCTCAGGGCTGTAATGGATGCTTATGGCGGGCATACAAAATATTAGCCAATTCTAGTATAGTGTTCAAAAGATATAACCATTTAAAGATGATTGTTTGTATTTTGCAAAGAATTAATAGACAGCTGATATTTGCTGTTTTTTTTTTATTTTTATGATCTTTTTATGTTTTTGTTTCTATTTTTAAAACTTTTGTTAATTATTTTATTTAAGAATAGACTAATGAAAAATATTGTGAAGGAATGAAAATGAAAACAAGTGCCTTTCCTAATAAACAATTAGGTTAAAGTTGAATTTGTGTGATTTTTTAGGCCCTGTACCGAAGGTACAAGAGCCTATTGGTTTTGTGCAAATGTATGTAACAGGTAGAAATAATGGTCGGAGACCCCCCAAAGTTACCCCCATTATGGTCAGGAGTGATAGAGGAGTTGATATAGCCATGTCCGTCCGTCCGTCGTCCGTCTGTATGAACGAAAGGATCTCGGAAATGGTAATAGATAGAGACTTCGTGTTTTTTGCATTCGTCTAGGACTGCTCCGGAATTTCACAAGTTTATTTTAAAATTTTGCCCCTCCCCCCCTTCCCCATAAAATCACACCCAAGGAAAAATATTTCTTCGGCACAAAAAAAATCCAAAAGTTCATCAAAAACGGATAATAAATAACGATTTTAGAAGCAATTGAAGTTGAACGACCCCCCTTTTCTTTTCATACATAAAAAAATGTTTTATAAGGCACTTATTCGTGCAGTAGGAAGTGGTCATAGGTTTGGTCATATGCTCGGGAAACATTTAATGTGTTTGTTAGGAGACCTGAACTGGTACAGGGCCTCTTACAGTCGGTTACGCCTGACTGTATTTTCTTACTTGTTTTATTTTGCAAACAATTAGTTGACAGACTATATGTAGAATCTAAAAAAGGTTTCGTAGTAGGCCGAATTGTAAAAGATTCTTTGTATGAGACGACTATAGACGACAATTTCTCTTATTTAGAGTATACTAAGATTTCTTATATTTTTTTTTATTTTTGTCATATTTGTATTAGCATATTTTGTTATATAGTTTTTAGAAATTAAATTCGGATTGACCGAATATGATACATTATAATTGTCCAGAGTGTAATATAAAGGTATGTCAAATGCAGCTCAAACTATGAACTTATCACAGATTAGAAGTGATAAAGCCGAAAAAATTAATATTTATATTCTCCTATTCCCTCTTTATCTGAAGTGTATGAAACATTTAAAGTCCACTATAAAGGATAGCTCCATACAAACTCTCCCTCTTTTTTTCAGTATTTATGAGGCATATGACCGTAATGAGGCACTATTTGTTTGTTATTAAAGTAGCAAAATTTTTACAAAAAATATATCACATCTAAGTATTCCACATATTATTATTTTGATTGTACCCCACATAATAGCGCACATAACAGCAGTTATATGTTATGAAATAAAATTTGCGATTATTTTTTTTAGGTTCGCCCAGGAGTATAAATCGAAAAGCTTAACAGTTAGTATTTAACATATTTGTTTATAGGAATTAGGAGTAAATTAAATTTAGTAAATTCTTTTGGAACTTATTTAAACTTTGAACATTTTTTCAGTTCGAGTGGTGATACTCCTTACGAAAGGCACGAACTTATGAATGGGAGAAACATTCCAAAAGCAAGATAACTACAAAAATACAAGCTGTGCATTTAAACTTAAAACTAGATATCGAAAATAACTCACTCCACTTTGAGTGGTTTTAAAATAACTGTTATTGCCTAAGAGAAAAAAAATAACTCACAAAACACTTTAAGTGGTTTATTTTTGTAGCCGAATTGTTTTGCTCAGTGAGTTACTTTTATTTTCGATTTTTTTTTCTGTTTCTGTTTCACAAAGACACTTATTTTTGAGAGAAAAAAAATAAGTGTCTTTGATAAGAGAAAAGAATGTATAGGTAGAAAATTATCGACATTTGCGATATTTCACTAATATCGATATTTGCGTCTATATTATTCCAACTCTAACGCAATAAGGTGTCCAATTTGCAAAATAAATTCAATTCAATAATTTATGTTGCAGTACATGATATACGAAATTCCACTTATGCATTTCCACTTATATTTTTATGATTCCCTTTAACTGTTTTGAGAAAACACTTTGAACATATGTTAAAATTTAAACTGTTATTAACAAATAGATATTTTTTTCTGTTAATGGAAAAAACTCAACATATAACAGAAAAATAAAAAGCAACAGAATAAAACACTGTGAGAAACAAATTGAGTTTGAAATTTTTGTGTTTCTCTCAGTGAGAAACATATTGAAAATAAGTGGAGTGAGGTATTTTCGACCTCTACTTAAAACTGTGCAAGGTTATATGACAGTGATACTTTTCTAATGAGCTAGGTGTGAAGTATTTGTTAAGCGGCGAAAGCAATGTATTAAAAATTTTTGAAAACAAAAATAGGGGTCTTATTTATAGAAGCTCATATCACACCTACAATAAATTATGGTTTTTTACTTAAAATTCGAATAGAATTTTTCAATATTGTGCTGATTAGTAATATTAATTTAAATTTTTAAATTCATTTGTCTGATGATTTGGATGGCCATTTGGTTTACAATACGACTGTAGAATTTTCGATGAATTTTTAGCGATCAAAAATTATGTCAATTTGTGGAAGTAACAAATATCATTGTATGTGGTGTAGAGGCAGTGCGTAAAAAGCAGATGGGGCTGTGCACCTGGTGGATGAATTTCAGCTATTCAGTTTCATCGTTTTTTTTCAAATCAAAGAGAAACAAGACTTAGAATAATAATAAAATATGTTGCACATTATGAGGTTCAAGTTGAAATTAAACAGAAGGTATAGTAAAGTCGTTGTCTCTGGCAGGTACTCGCTTTTGGTGCTAATATACAACTGCACACCAAGGGTTAATCATTCTCAATGGAAATGTGTGCAACTTATAATACCGAAGCAGGACATAACAGAAAACGCTGTTACTACATCTTTACCTTTCAACCTTTTTGCAGTTTTTTCTATAATATTCAAACGAATATTTATACGAATGCTGCTGCCACAGCTAGACAAACAAGACAGTATCACAGTGCATCAGTTTGGCTTTAGAATAGAATATAGTACACCAAAGCAATGTTACTGCATAGTGCAAACTTGTAACGGATACATTTTAAAACATGCTCTGCAGTTTTTAAATATAAACCAAGCTATTTGTTGAGTATTGCTAGAGAACCAAACTACTATATGCTCCATTTTAACAACTTAAAGGATAGTTATACTAAAACCAGACACTCTTTGTAAAGGTTGAAGATAAAGATTCTAGTATGCTTGTATATATTACAAGTATAAATGCAAGGTATGGATCTTGGACCATTTGAATATAAATTAAATTAAATTACTTTGTATAAAATTTATCACACGCTTTTTAAAGCATGGAGTCTTTATTAAGGGGGCAGGATGGTTTCCGAGGCTGAAAAATTATTATTTATCCCTTGGCGGCGGTCGGCCAGAGTCGCTTCAAAAAAGTAGCGTCTTGCGGTGCGTAAAATCTGGCATCACAGTGTTATCTGAAATAGAAAAATTGAATACATTTATTTAATATATTAGTTTATTGTGCGAATGAACGAAACTAGATTAAAAAATATGCGATTTTGAATTTTTGGCGAGGTACCATAAAAAATCAGCCTATTATTGCCCGTAAAAATAGTAAAAAAAAAAAATTTTAATATAAGAGAGATCGTTCATCCGCAAGTATTTAGTATATAAAGGATGTGTGCACAAACTTCATTTAATCGGATCATTACTTTTTGAGTTACGTTACGCACCGTCTTGAAAAAAGTAGTTTTGAGAAAAACGCGTTTAAAGTTTTAAAAGCAATTGAAAGTATAATAATGATTTTTTTTAAACTTACATCGAATCATATATTCCAGGGCCATAGTGAGCATCCTCTGAAGCAGCTGTAGAGTCCATACAATCTTTTTTTTTTTTGTTGTCTACGATCTGTTCTTTCCTCCTTAGAGGATTGGGTCGATTTTCGTCCGGCGTACTCAATACGGGTGTTGTCTTCTTTTCGGACATATTCGTGGTTAGAATGACCGATGTTGACTCACCTATGTCCATCAGGCCACAAATATTTTTACATCCAGCAAATCCGTGGCCTAATAATCGCATAACGTAAAAAAATAATTCTGTTCATCTCATAAGAATGGCCGAATGACGGGCTTGAATTTACATATTGCAGCTTACACTTTTCACACTGAACTGCAATTTTAAAACCGATTCCACGCGATTGACATTTTTCAAATTTAATTTTCCATTGCAGCCTTCTTTAGATAAAGTGTTCTAAAGTGGATAGAGTCGAAAAAACAGTTATGCAGTTTATAAAACTATATCCAGTTTCAGAATTTACCGGCACTATGATTTTATCACAAATTCCCATTTTTTTTGCTGACGCGCTTCTTGAAGTTGAATCGGTCTCGGCTGTATATGGATTGAAATATTGTCTTCTTTTTCTTGGTCTTGATTTATCACTGAAACATTCGTCCCGATCTTGTCTTGTACTTTTGCGATCTCCGCCCATTTTGTTAAAATTATGAAATGCACAAACTCACAAACATAGACTGAATCGTTCCAAATTTGGAGCCAGACTATTTCAGTTTCTCGTGGAAATATACATATCAATATCTACTTCCAAATAGTTTCAAAAATAAAGGCCCTTTCAAAGATATACACCAGTGTGCGAACATTAGTTTCAGAGAGGGGGAAAACCCAGGGAGACAAACAGCTACCGCCAAACACCTGCCCCCAGCCGCATACCTGCCTTGGGCATGATTACGAGATAATCGGTATCTCAGCGAGTTTTAGTCCGATCGACATGAAATTTTCACAAGATATTTCTGAGATGTTGTACTTTTATATAAAAAATTATAGAAATTTTTTTTTTTTTTAAGTTGCAAACCATCCTGCATCCTTAACTCACTCTTTCCACTGGGGTTTTTTTAAAGCTTTTTTTGTTGCAATTAATTTTTTGCCGTAACTCGCTCATCTTTTTTTGCAGGGGTTTTATTTTTTTGGTATACTTCTTTTACTTAAAACTTTTTTTTTTTCTTTTACTTAATAAAATTTGTTAATTTGCACAACGTTTCGTTTTTTTTTTTTATTTTTTCATTAATAAAAGGATGTTATATTTTATAAACTTGCAATAAAATTTGCTCGTCGTTAGCACTACGAATTTTTATTATGTTATGCCCCACGTTGGGGGCCAATTAAATTACTTTGTATTAATTTATTACACGCTTTTTAAAGCATGGAGTCTTTATTAAGTGTAAAGATGTATGTATGGATGTTTCTCTCTTAGGGCTAAACCGCTCAACCAATTCGTCTGAATTTTGGTATAGAGATAGATGGGATGATGGAACATAGGCTACGTTTTGACAAAATCGGAAATCAAAATTTGTCATATCTTTGCATCCATTTAAGGTACAGAAATGAAATTTGGTATACATGTTAAGAGGATGAGGAGAAGTCAACCTGTTAAGTTAGTACAAAATCGGAGGGGGCGTTGCCCCATCCCCCATATAACCCATAATCAAAATTTGTCATATCTTTCCATCCATTTAAGGTACAGAGATGAAATTTTGTGTACTATTAAGAGGATGAGGAGATGTCAACCTGTTAAGTTTGGACAAAATCAGAGGGGGTGTTGCCCCACCCCCATATAAGCGACAATCAAAATTTGTCATATCTTTGCATCCATTTAAAGTACAGAAAATAAATTTGGTATACATGTTAAGGGGATGAGGGGAAGTCAATCTGTTAAGTTTGGGAAAAAATCGGAGGGGCGTTGCCCCACCCTCCCATATAAGCGATAATCAAAAATTGTCATATCTTTGCATCCATTTAAGGTACAGAGATGAAATTTGGTGTACTATTAAGAGGATCATGAGAAGTAAACGGGTTAAATTTGGTAAAAATAATAAAAGGAATTAGATATGTTACTTTTTATCGGAAGATCCGCGGACGAAGTCGCGGGTTAAAGATAGTTTATATATCTATATATAAATGTCATGCTGAATGACAAACTACTTATGCTAATAATATGGCAAAATTATATGCGAAAACTGCTTCTTGGCCACTGAACTGCTATAAGAGCAATTTAATTACACTGAGAACTGGCTTAAAAATTATAAATATATATGTGCATTAACGCTGAAAATACATCTCACATCACATTTACTTTATAAAGAGGGGACTGTCTGGGTGTAGAACCAAATCAAACAAGAACTTCAACAAAAACAAAAGTGAACTACCTCAAAAACAGTGAGCAGCACAATCCTAAAAACTTTACCGGAACTGGCGGTCTTGGCTCTTCTTTTTCATTTCATTGGGACGATTGACTTTTGATTTCGACTTCATAATCATATAACCTGCGAAATTAAAAAAAAAACTTAATTTTTTGAAAAAACTCCAATTATATATTGTTTTTCATGTGGATTTAACCTTTCATCTATTAACGCGTATCTTCACTTCCTAAGTAAACAGCAAACTTCACCTACCATATTTAATCAACTATTTCTAGACCTTAATAAGTGCCACCGAACACTTCCCTATAAGTTATCGTGTAACACTTCACGATAACATTACATTCCCATAGTTGCGTTGACCCAGCGTCCGGAGTCGGTAACATGAGATCCTACACGAGGCGCTAAGCTCAGCATAATTGCCTGAGCAGCGATCGTGTCGTAGCTTAGCCGCTAAGTAGGGTAATTAGATTTAATTAGATTTACCCGATATTAGCAAATGAATTCATGTAATTCAAATTGAAAGACAATATTTTAGTTTTAATAAATTATGAAGGTTGGTGGTTTTCATTGACATCTGCTTAAAATTTTGATAAATAGGCCGTTTTAAAGTTTCTGGATTTTGAAAGAAATATTTTTTTTTTTGGTGTGGTATGTCAACTATTTACAGCACGAAATGGAATATTTGTGTGTGAAAAAGTTTAAGTTTTGATTTTACCAAAGTTCACGTTTTATGTTCTTTGTAAATTGCTATATATACAATGTTTAACTTTGCAGATGAAGATCCTCATAAGGCAAGGAAACGTCCAAAAATAACAGACACAGACAATGAAGACGACAATGGGGAAGGAACTGACAAACAACCAGTACAAGAAAAACTGAGCGATAGTTCGGATGATGAAAACATACCAAATATTTCCAACGACCAAGAGTAAGTATTTGTAAACAGTCGAAGTACACAGCACTAACAATCGCTTTTATATCCATTTCATCACTACGCTCTCCCCCACCGATTTGTAGCTTGTTGGGATGTTTAGTTACATCACAATTACATTACTAACAATCTTTTTAATTATGTCTGAGACACAATCTACCCATGTCCGTTTGAGCTTTCTTTTTTCTATTAATGATACTTATTTTATATCGAACGAAACAGTCTTTATTGTGAATTTTAATAATACCATTCATTATATAAAAATATCCTGCCACTTTTTTTATGTAGACTAGAATTGAAACTTCTATAGCCGCCCTCGGATTTAAATCAAATACTCGATATTCGCTATGTAAGAAGAACCGAAATTATTTTGTTTGGCGTTTAAACTAATTGTGTATCATAAAATGATAATGTGGTTTTTTGTAATTCATAGTACAGCATGGCTTTCAACATTTTTAACATATTGGAAGTACAGGTAAAATTAGCTGCCAATTATAATTTTTCGTTTCAAGTTTTGAATCATTTTTATATACACAATTAATTTTAACACCGTACATACAAGTGTTGGTTTTTGCTTACACTCAAAGGCTGCAATAGAAGTTTCACTTCAACAATTATAATTTAAAACAAGTAAGAAAATCACAGTCGGGCGTAACCGACTGTAAGAGGCCCTGTACCAGTGCAGGTCGCCTAACAAACACATTAAATGTTCCCCTAGCTTATGACCAAACACATGACCACTTCTCACTGCACGACTAAGTGCCTTTTAAAACATTTTTTTATGTATGAAACGAAAAGGGGGGTCGCTCAAATTCAATTGCTTATAAAATCGTCATTTATTATCTGATTTTGATGAACTTTTCGGATTTTGGCTAAACAGGACGATATCTCTATACTGGCATACTTACTTTTTTTTGTGCCGAAGAAATTTTTAGCCTTTAAAATAAACTTGTGAAATTCCGGAGCAGTCCTAGTCGAATGCAAAAAACACGAAGTCTCTATCTATTACCGTTTTCGAGATCCTTTCGTTCATACGGACGGACAGACGGACATGTCTATATCGACTCCTCTATCGTTCCTGACCATAATGGGGGTAACTTTGGGGGGTCTCCGATTATTATTTCTACCTGTTACATACAGTTGCACAAAACCAATAGGCTCTTGTACCTTCGGTACAGGGCCTAAAAATTTAGTGTTATAAATTACATACTCATAATATTTTGTTGGAATTTTAATGAACTTTTTAAAATTTTATCAGAAAATAGATTTATCACATTTTGTTTGTTTATTATGTTGATAAACAATAACAATAATCCGATATTTTTCAAAATAAAATAGAAAAAAAAAAAAAATATTTAGATATTGTGGGTACACATATGTACCTACTTAGCATACAAATTTCATTTGATATTATTAAATTACTTTCTATTTTTTTCCGAAAAATCTGTAAAATTTCGTAATTTTAAACATCCAAATGAGTAAAGCATTATAAGAATCTATAATATATAGAATTACCCATTATAGAAATTGTATTTGGTATACAAGTCACAAAAAAGGGATATTAAAATAATTTTATATTTTTTATATTCAACAAGGCTGGGAGAGAAATGGTCGTACAGAAAAGAAAAAAAGTAAATTGTAGCTTGAAGTGTCTAGTTTTCAGATCTGAAGCATGAAATGGACGTGGGCAGCTTTCAAGTATTATTTATTTATTTTAAGAGCTAACTTAGTAATAATAAAATTATATGCTAGCTTAATACATGGCTATGGCAGCAAGGGCCTTCAGTAATCATCCGAAAACCAACAAAAACAAATTTTTGCTCGTCTATAAAACGGTCTGTTGGCTTTAAAAATTTTCTTAACTCCCATAAAACTCGTTTAGGTAATTTAATCAGCTTTAGTTTGACCTGTTAACGAGCTCCGTATGCTGGTTTGACGCAGAGTAATCGTTGATCAAAACAAAAAATTCCGTTTTGACTTTGACAACCAATTACTAATGATCGTACAGACAATCAAAGTAGGGTGAACATTACAACATTCTCTATACCATGCAACTAATGGGTTTTTATAAAACAAATTTTCCATAGTGATGATATTGACTGAAAAAAAGTAAAAAATTGGCGAATTTAGGGATATTTGGATAATAAGGTATAATTTTGGATATAATGCATGAATGATATCCATCGCAGAGCTGTTTATTCGCGGTGATTTTGATAAACGATAAATTTAAATCTTCGGGGAACTAAGAAAAAACCATCACAGAGCTATTTAGTGCCCCGAAGGTTTAAATTTATCATTTATCAAAATCGCGATATAATTGCACATCATGCAATTTATTGATATTTATTTATTTTTTTAACTTCAAGCAGTTTTATTTTATCAGTGAAGCATTGTTCAGACGGAAAAATATATTCGACACTCTCATCACAATGCATTGAAAATTTCAATTTCAAGTACATATGTACAAATTTTAACTAAATGAGACAGCAAACTCAACGAAAATAGTTATTATTGCCATATAACTGGTACTGTGTAAACAAACATTTGTACGCATTTGAAACTATTTTCAATGCATTGTGATGAGAGTGTCGAATATATTCTACCGTCTGAACAGTGCTTTAGGATATTAAATATATTTTTAAATGACAATTAAATAACATATCGTAGAGCTCTCTAGGTACGAGATACATTTATAACGCGTAAATAATCGACGCGTATATTTTGAGTGTTCATTAACTACTGAGCCGCTCTAGCGAGCAGCTCCCTTTTTATTCATAAAACTTATTCTATTCTTAAACTATTAAAATGCGATCGCTGAGTTTGTAGGCCTCAGCGTAATTAAACTATTTATAATGTAAAAAGACGCGTAGCAGAAACTATAAAACCAACGCGGACAAAAGGCTATTAAAATCGATATTGATCATAAATTAAGTCATCACATGTCAATGTAGCACTTGACAACGCTTAGATGGAGCTATTAAAAAGACGACGATTATAAATACACACGCTGCACTTATCAAGTGCAGCTCTAATGCGTATGATAACTGCACTGTGTGTGCGTTGTTCTTATCGGAGAGTTTTGCCTCATATCACATGTTTAGGCTTCATGCCTGAACACATATATTGTGATCTTGTTTGTAGACACAATATCAATCAATACATCTTAAATAAAATTTTTGAAAACAATACAACAAATCTAAGAACTCATGAGAGCATCAGTAATATGTGCGTACTATACAGACGTCTATATGGTGAATCTAGAATGTGGACTCTTTTGAGTCTACGAATTTCTTTGCCATTGTCGAGCAGATTATAGCCAGGGAGTTGATATGGTTTTCTAATCTTTCCAAATATTTGAAGCTAAAGTTCCTTATTTCATGTTTAATTGTGTTCATATTTAAGTGTCTGTGAATGCATTTATTATATACAAACCAAGGAGCATTACGTATCAGTCTTAGTGTTTTTGATTGGTACATTGGAGTTACTTGCAGTGTTCCGATAACTGAATGCCATACGACCATACAGGTTTCAACATTGTATACTATAAAGTAATACTTAATTTTTTAAGCTTACTTTGGATTTTGGATTGATTTGCCAGTACAACCTTCTTGGATACTTAACATCGCTAACTATGCTTTCGGCATAGCTGTACTATACCAAATTAAAAAGTCTATAATGGAAAATTCTATATGTATAGATTTAAACGTCAAATACTCTTTTTTATTCTATGCCTGTTACAATTCCACGAGAGAGAATGAGAGACCTTCGCGCGGTTTGCTTGAATCGAACACAAATCGAAAAAATCGCTTGAAGCGAACATTCGCTTGTGTGTCAAATGGGATATATGCACGCAACCTAAACAAAGCAATAAATTTTTTGTTGTATTTTTATTTCGGAAAAAATAGAACAAAAATGTTTCTCATAAAAAAAAAATCAAATGAAATTTTTGTTGTAAGTGTAATGTGTCTAAAAATTTGACAAAAACGAAGGTGACCTATTTGAGAAACATTTTTTCTTGATTTTGTATTTTGAAAAAATCTGTAATCGAAACAAAAATTGTTTTCTACTTAGCGGCAGAAAACAATTTTTAAAAGATAAATAGTTCATATCACTTTGGTTTATCGAACCATTTTATATTTAATAAAATACAGACCCTTACACAGAGAACTGGGTATTACGAAATCGAGCGCTCAAAATGAACTTTTAATGTTCACATTGGTAAACAGTTGGTCTAGTTTACTTGGGGCGCGTATCAACATTTTACATCTATATAATGGCAGAAGAGTAAGCAATAGTTTTGAGTGTGGCACCACAGAGGGGTGGGCATGGGTTGATCAATTTTACTAGTGTAGATGATCAAGAAAAAAACACTATATTTTTAATTTTTAAATATATAGATTCATATGTGTAAGGAATATGTTGTAAAAACTGGTCCCGAGTATTGTACGCACCTCATAAAATTTTATAATTAGCTTAATTTGTACATATTTGTGTATTTAATATACAGGAAGATATAATATTTCTCATGCATTTTCAGAAATGATAACTTTATTTCGGATTTCGATGCTATGTTATTGCGTAAAAAAGAGGAAAAAAAAGTTCGTCGCCGCAAAAGAGACATTGATTTGATTAATGATAATGATGATCTTATTGATCAGTTAATTGTTAATATGAAAAATGCGTCCGATGAGGATAGACAATTGAATGTTGAAGGAAAACCAGCTACAAAGAAAATTGCCATGCTGAAGCAAGTTATGTCGCAACTGATAAAAAAAGATTTGCAATTAGCATTTCTGGAGCATAACATACTAAATGTCCTTACCGATTGGTTGGCGCCTTTACCGAACAAGAGTCTACCATGTTTGCAAATACGAGAAAGTATTTTAAAATTATTATCTGACGTAAGTACAACTCTGCTGCTCCTAAAAACTTGAGCGAGCTCGCAGATATTCAACTTTTATACCTTTCTTACATATTATGTAGAAATATACTCTCAATCATATATTTTGCTTAGCTCAAAAATATCGCATATTATAAAAATAAAATTTTACACTTAAATGAGTTTTTAATCAGCACTAAAGGTTCTGAACACCACTATCAATATAGATGTGCATGCCCGTATGAATACCGTGATCGCAAAGAGTGGAAAATATATCCACCATATTAGGATATTAAGTATTTCTTTTTTTAAAGGCAGGCCAATTTATTACATTTTGTTGATGGGGATAGTCCCCATCTTCAAACGTACAGCTTCCTTTGATATAGGTTCCAAATGTATATGGAAATCACATTTTTAATATCGTTCGTTATATTTGTATTTATTATTTCTTAAATGTTTTTGATTAATCTTTTACCAAGATCAGTTTGAAGATAATTTTCACTACCAGGACAGAAAAAAAACACAATTTAAATTAATTGAAATTAATTAAATTAACTATTATATTTATACAAGGTCTTAGAAAATGATTGCATATAGGCGTTTCCACGTATGTACATTTTATTGGGTGTTCGGTGAGGGCGAGTGTATCCGCCTTTATCTCTGGTTGACCTGGCTCTGGGGGTGCGCAGTATAAGGTCTCTTGGCTGGCGCCATTTAAGTCGGACCCTTGACAAATCATTGGCCAAATGGTTTCTAGGGCGTTCCAAAGTGGAGTTATACAGACTGGAGTGGAAATTTATCTGCTCCCAGACTGTGGCCAAATTTAAGTCTTTGTGCAGCAGAGTGTTTCGAATAAACCACTAACAACCAGTGATTTGTCTAGTGACTATATTTTCGGTAGCTTGTAGTCTATTGATTTGGCTGTCACTCGCTATACCCCAGATTGGACAGCCATATTTCCAGATCAGCGCAATGATCTGTTTGTAGATAGTAACTTTGTTCCTAAGTGGCAACTTACTGCGCGCATTGAGGAGCTAGTAGTGTTTGGCCACAGCAGTTTTTACGCGAGACTTTATAGCTGTAATGTGGGCAGCAAATGTAAGCCTGCGGTCCAGGATGATACCAAGGTATTTGGCAGTAACAGACCGCTGTACGGGCACCCCTCTTCTACAAATACTGCCGGCGGCGTGTTGCGTCTTAGCGTGAAGCAGACATTGGCTGACTTGTGGCTGCTTATGCTAATGTTCCAGCGCCTCGCCCATAGCGCGAACATTGCGGCGTATTCTTGTATGGCGTCAGTTGCTTCGTATTCGCAGGATGATCTGTACGTCACACAGACGTCATCCGCGAATGTAGCCAACATCATTCTATCTGGATCGATACCCAGGCTTTCGTCTGGTTTAAAATACTGATAACAAGTTTAAGAATTGTTTTGCATTTAACTATTTAAACTATGTTTTCAATTTGAACAAATGACACTAGATGCTAATGGTATCTGAAGTATTATATAAATATAATATATATTTTCGAAATTCAGTGTCAATTACTGATTTTGATTT
This sequence comes from Leucophenga maculata, assembly GCA_035044805.1. Classification (NCBI taxonomy): domain Eukaryota; kingdom Metazoa; phylum Arthropoda; class Insecta; order Diptera; family Drosophilidae; genus Leucophenga; species Leucophenga maculata. The sequence continues at coordinate 26,386 of JAWNNP010001832.1, forward strand.
TGTTCGACCTTGTCGATTCCAGTTGTATTTTATTAGATTAATTTGTGGAGTAACTTTATAGTATGGTAGATTGGAACTCAGCTGAAAAATGTTTTAATAAAATGATAAAAATATTCAAAAAATCGAAACATGTGAGCAAAACACTACTCTGGCTATGACAGCTTTTCCCAATACGCAGACGAACTTACTCAAATTGTTTGCGGTAGTTTTGTGTCCAGCGCTCAAGCTGATGTATATAGTAATAGATATTTGAAAATCATCTTTAGATTTCTCTTATTTTTCATTTAGGATCTATAACGATTTAAAGTTGGTTAACTACCATTTTTACTTAAATATTAAGTAAGTGGTTTCATTGCAGTATGGTTTTTGTTAACTTTTTAAATTATATGCATATTAGAATTTTTTGTCTTGCGAGTTACTATATAAAAGTATTTCTGATGACTATAACATGCTGGCGCAGTTCACGGGTCTTCCAAGATTATTCGCGTCAGAATTTTATTCGATCGAGACCTTACTCGGGCTAACTATTTTTCTGGGAAGATTAAACACAATAAATCAAATTATAATTTTACTAGCGTTACCCGGCTTGAGCAGATACGCCGCTCGTCTTTGCATTCCATTTGGAAAGGTGAGGTATCGCATGATTTATCATGGTTTGCTGCGATTTAGTTGACCTGACGTGCACTGCTACGCAACTCTTTTTTATGAGACCAAACACATGTATCTAGTGACTATAGATTTTCCTGACACTTTTAACCGGTTATGGGTTGAATTTTGAAAAAAAAAAATTTACCATATTGTTCTCTCAACAAGCCCTTCCCGAACACACTGCGCCGACAGCGCTCTGTTCTACCGTATACAGTCCTCGCCTCATTACAATATCTCTCCGAGAACTCTCTTCGGGACTTCAACCTCAAATAATGATCTACATTACACTCTCCCCATTACATTCACATTCATCTCATTCACACATTCCCGTTTTGCATCACTCCGCCGTATCACTCTCACCTATTATCTCGAATAAATATTTTTGCACCAATGCATTTTATTGTATTGCTGGATATATGACTCAAAAAATGTATAGAATCTGGTCCATTTCCGGGAACCATTGAATGTAGTGGTTCTGGTGGCAGTACCAATGGCCATTTGCGCAATACTGTCCTGGTGCTTTATTTTGCAATATGGGCACACAACGTTCATTGGGTCAATAGCAACGATTTGCTGTGATTTGTATTTAATTGAGAAGATGTTTTTAAATTTAGCTAGATAAAGATTAAACACCTAGTTTTTGATATTGCTTTCGTTTAACTTCATTTCGAGCTTACCAAAAATCGATATTAAATTAAACTTTTCATATAAGGCGGCATTGCACCTCACTCAACCAAATCAAAACTGGGTATCTGTTCAGATCGAATGAACTAATAAATGAATTTGTTGATCGATAAATACTGACAAACATTTGCCTCGCACGAACTGTCAAATGTACAAATTGTCAAACACGCAAAGGTTTTATAGTCGTTTTTTAGAATTAACGACAAAAACTGTTTCTGAATCCTCAATTTAATAACGACAACAATTTTTTCGAATCAAAAATTAAATTTTAAACTTAAATTAATTCTGGGCTACATATTAGACTGTTCATTTCGTAAAAACCTGCTAAAAAGTATTAAAGAATTAAAAAAGAATTACATAGGTAAAGTCGTTTTCAAGTGATGGCGTGACTCATTTATATTCATATGGAGATTTCAATATATATATTACTTAGTTTTACCAATATACCATATTTAATTTATGTGGGTCTGTGTCTTTCGTCTTTGATCTCTTTGGTTCGGACAATTATCTCTAAATGCATGTTCAAGGGGGTTGCCTTCTTTTTACACGGCTGCACAACTCAAAGAAGGATGTGTATGTATGTTTGTTCCTTTGTGGTACTCTAGAGACCAAACGCCGATTTTGATGATTTATACGTCAATCTATTTGTCTTAATCTTGCGAATGTCAAGGACATTTAAATTCAATTTGGCAACAACCTGATGCCATATTGTGAAAATAATTAAAGGCGGTCAACTATATAAGTTTCGGTATCGTAGGAAAGGTATATGAAAATTATCTTTCAGTTTATCTTATCATTTTTCATTTCGGATGACCGTTTTATAGATCTATAACGATTTAAAGTTGTTTTGTTACCATTCATACGTTCATTCTGTGCGCTACATTTCATTCATTGTTATGTCTTAGTTTTATAAAACTCATTTAGTTCCTGCTTACACTAGTAGTTGGTTAATGTGTTATTAGTATTGTTGCAGTCGGGTTTTTGTATACTTTTTAGCAATTAGTTGTTAGTTTTGTTTAGAAGACAACATTTGCTTGGGGTCAGTTTATTATTTATATACGATGACCACAAATTTCCACTGGAAAATGACGACCTTTAGATCTATAAAGCGCCATCTCTCACTGTTCATGATCTTATTAAGAAACACTGAATATCTGCATTCTATCTCATTCTCTCGCAATCTTAATCTTATATGTGTATATGTTTGTCTTTTTTAGTTTCACACATCGGTTTCATTAAGTTTCAAATCACAACGATGCTAAAGCAGTTTGTGCTTCAAAATCGATATTATCTGATATTGGCTTTAAATTTTATTAAATTTAAACAATTGACACCTGATGATAAAGAGTCTGCAAGATTGCATTAATGCAGTTTTCTTATTTGGAAATTTTTATAGCAATCTTCTATTGTATACTTCTTCAAAGAGATGGTACATGCTGACAGGCATTCCCAAAAATGTCTTTTACAATTATTACTTAGACCCAACGATCGGTCATTGGAGCATTTAAGAAGGCGCACCAGCTTCTGTGGCTTGCGCGCGCTGGCGCCACTTATGAATACCAGGCACGCAGACATCGTGATTGGGACAGCGCTCGTATAGACAAAATGTATATACATATATATATTATTTGGAGTTCATTCGATTTCTTGGTTCAATCGATAGAGTGTGGATATAAAAAGAGCAATCTGGTGAAAAATATAGTTTAATGAATTTTCCTTCTTTAAATGTCCTAAAGTTTACGTAACTGCAATTCATTTAATGTTTACATCCATTACATTGGAGCTGATACAATTAAAGAGACTTCTCCATTTTTTAGAACCTGTATCGAAGGTACAAGAGCCTATTGGTTTTCTGCAAATGTATGTAACAGGTAGAAGTAATGGTCGGAGACTAGGACTTCGCCGGAGTATTACAAGTTTATTGTTAAATGTCAGTATAGAGATAACGTCCCTCTAAGCTAAAATTCAAAAATTTTATCAAAACCGGATAATATCGGGTCCGCCATCTAACGTTTTTTTTTTTTTTTTTTTTTTTTTATACGTTTTTTATACGCTCGGAGAACGCTGGGAAATACTGCGTCATTACTTTTGCTGATTTTGTGAAAAAAAATCATCTTTTCAGATGAAGCTCATTTTCATCTTGGTGGCTATGTCAACAAGCAAAATTGTCGTATTTGGGGCACGGAGAACCCACACGTAATTGAACAATTGCCGATACACCCATTACGAGTGACTGTTTGGTGTGGATTTTGGTCGAAAGGCATCATTGGACCATTTTTTCTTTGAAAATTAAGAAGGTGAGACGCTTACAGTCAATGGTGAGCGCTATCGGGCCATGTTAAGTGAATTTTTGTTCACAACAATTGAAGATGAGGACCTTGGTGACATTTGGTTTCAACAGGATGGCGCTCCGTGCCACACAGCCAATGTTACAATCGATCTTTTGCGCACTGTTTTTGAAGATCAAATTATCAGTCGAAATTCTGATGTCGTTTGGCCACCAAGGAGCTGCGAAGATAAGTGTTACGGAGCCGTCAAAGATATGTGCTACGCCAACAAACCAGAGACAATTGAAGCTTTGAAGAACAACATTCGCGATACCATAGCCGAGATAGGGCTGCATACAGTCGAAAATGTACTCAAAAATTGGACCGACCGTATTGGGTACTGCATGGCTACCTGTGGCAGCCATATGAATGAAATCATATTCCACTGTTAACCGGATCTTTCCAATAAAAAAAAAAGTTTGAAAAAATCTCTTGTAGTTTTCATTTTATAGCATTGAAAAAAAAAAAAACTATTTGGCGGACCCGATAAATGACAATTTTATAAGGAGTTGAATTTGAACGACATATGATGCTGCCCTCCTCCCTTTTCTTTTCATAAAGTAAAAAAATACTTTTCGGCTCAAAGTAGTTCAAATAATACGAAATATTGAAAAAAAAAAACATTTATTAATAGAAATTTATGTCTCACTTAATATATACAACGTTTTTAGTATAGCATTGTTCAGACGGCAGAATAAATTCGACACTCTTATCACATTGTATTAAAAATAGTTTTAAATATGTACGAATTCACTGTGTGAACTTAGCTTAATTTATAATATCTTGATTCAAAATTACTTGAGCTTAGCCTTAATAAAAAATGTAATGTAATGTAAGGAAATATATGTCACGTACTAAATTATATCAAAGCTTGTAAAAAACCAAAAAACCATAATGGATGCCATTAGAAAGCTACATGTTTTCATTTTAGTTTAAAATTAACAGCTTCAACAAATTTGGTTCCATTTCACAGATTTCTGGAATTATCTACATTAAGCCGAAAAGTAGTTCCATATTTTTTCGCGTGCTAAAGTTCCTTTTTATTCCCAATATATTGGAAACATCAAATCAACAAAACCTATATTTTGCACTAAAAATAGTGCTACTAAATAGCTATTAAAAATAACACTAAAAAAATTTTGAAACTTTTTTTTTTTGTTTTTCATCAAAGGCACGCGACACGTCTACAAATTTCGCGTTCGGGACCATGGAAATGTTAAAAACATCAAGTATTCCTATTAGCTACAAATCTGTAATACAGTACGCCCTCGTTTGATGAAACCTGTTGAAATTTTTGAGTTGTTGATTAATGGCAATAAAATGTTAGCTTAAAACTTTAATACATATTTCATTGTTGCTGCTGCAAATTGCATTAGAATTCGTAGAAGAATGGCGGTGTAAAACACTAGATATTGTACGAGTATTTATTATATTGTATGTATAGGGGGTGATCTTTATACCCGACTGCACCACGCAAAGAAGCGTAATATGTTTACCTGTCTATGCATGTATATTTGTTCTTTTGTGGCACTCTAGACACCAAACACGTTCATTTATTCGTTTTTCCATACTAATAATTAAGTTTGTAAGCAATCGAGGCGCAATTTTGCTCCATTCTAGTCAATTAACTTGAGAACTGAGTTAAACTGCTTGTTATCCTTATAAATTCGCTGTGCAAGTATTTCCATAAACTTTCTATTGGGTTCAAGTCAGGCGAGCAGGCTGGCGATCCCATTCTTTGTTTTTTGAGGTAGCTAGCATTATCCTGCTGGGAAGTCCATTCAACTTAAATTTTCTGATTTAAAAATCGTACCAATGTCTTCTCCAAAACCTGAATATAGTCAGCACTTTTCATCCGAGAAGAAACAAATTGAATTTCCAAGGTTCCTTCGGCAGAAAATGTAGCCTAAGTCATTACGTTAGCTCCTCCGAAGTTACGTTACGACAAAGTGTTAGGAGTTTTTCTTTAGTTATACCAGTATTCTATGAAACCATCAGGACAATCAGGGTTCCATTTCTTTTCATCAGAAAAGATTAACAGGGCACAATTTAATACAATAATCTGAGCTATCTTTTTTCAATCGTACCTGAATTCAGTTGGTGCTAATGTTCTTCAAAGTGAAATCATCAGGGGAGTTCCAAAAATTCTAAACCAGACATAAACCTTCCTTAATTTTTCGTGACATTTCCCACAATGAAAGTTTTCCATCATAAAGTGCGAGAATTGCTCCTGTAATTGTAAATATGTAATACATATAAAGTGTATCTTAATTTAGCGAGCGACCTACATTTTGTTAGATACAAATTCTTAACAGGCTAAATGTAATTTTCACATTGAAAAATATGTACATACTTAATTAATGGCAACATCTTTGAATAAAATTTAACATATATAAGAATTTAAATGATCACGGTATTTGCTTTATTTCTAAATCAATTTTAACATTGGCTTTGAAGTCCGTCATAATATGTGGTTTACTCATATAGATTAAGATCGACAACTTTACATATTTCCACAGAAATTAGTCCAAATAAATCGTTGAGTGCTATGAAAAGTCTCTAAACTAGTGAAATCTATTTTTATGATAATTTTAAAGATTATAACCACTTTTTCATATATCCACTATGTCATAATTTATGAATTAGTTTTTTTTTTTTTTTTTTTTTTTTTAAATCGCAATGTTGTGCATTATTGGTAAATATATTGACACTTTTGAACGACACAGAAAATTATTATTATTTAGGGCAACATATATATCAATAAGGTGAAATGGTGGTTCAAATGTTGTACGAGGCAATGTTTAATATATAGTTTATGGGGTACCACCTCACCCACCAGCCATATTTAGGTTTTAAAAAATGTATATACAATATGTATTTTTAATGTTGTCTTGCCGAGGTCAAATATAAATTAACGCAATGTTTTTAAGTATTATTATGACCCTGCACAAATAATACTTACAACAACAAGGTCGCGAAAAAACAAATGTGATTCGGTTCAACCGAAGTTACCGATTTCTGCATGTTTTAAGTATTAACAATATTCAAAATTTGATTAGTTTCCCACTATAGATAAAAGCTACCTAAAACAATCTGGGATTGGAAAAGCCGTCATGTACTTATATAAACATCCTCAGGAAACCAAAATAAATCGCGATCGGGCTGGACGATTAATTTCGGAGTGGGCTCGCCCCATATTTAATTTAAGTTGTGATTTCTCCGCCATGAGCAAGGAGGAGCGACAGGAACGAGATTTAGCACAAATGTCACGCCTGCGCCGCAAAAGCCCCGAACCACAGCCGTCGATTTCAAACAACAAAGCTCTAAACACTGCGTTTTCCACTGATGACAAATTACTACGTCCGGGCGATCCTGGCTGGGTGGCGCGAGCCCGTGTACCAATGCCTTCCAATAAGGACTACGTTATTCGTCCCAAGTCAACAGTTGACGGAGAAATTTCTTCGGTAAGGAAAATTAGTACTATACCATATATATATATATATAGGAATGCTTGTTCTGGCTGACTGATTCTCTCGGACCGCACTAAAGGGCTATGGATAGTGTTAAACGTAATATGGGGCAAATATGATTTTTGAATATTGGTTTCTTCAATTTCGGTTTGTACGAGAGCAGACTGAAAATTCCTTTCAAAATGACACTACGGGCATTTATAAAATAAATACATTTAAAGAAGTTTGTTTCTTACAAGTATCATATATAATTAGACTACGGTCAAATTCTTAGCAATCTAAATGATTAAGTTTTGCTTGATAGTTATTGAAAGTAGACAGTAATCAGATAGTTGCTTTGTGCCATCCAAGACTCTAAAGACCAAACAGTCCGCAGACTCTAGTAACCAAGTAGTTGAAATGAAAAAAGTCTGGAGTATGGGCCAACCAACGATCGCTTTCTGCCTTTCCTATCTGCTTTCAATGGCTGTTAAACACAATTTAATGCTAGTCTTATGTTAGATGGTACTTTTAAAAAACAAAATAGTTTAAAAACTAAGCGCACCATCTGTTAGTTGTCACAAAGTTTGTAATACCACAAAGTAATAAAGATACAGAGTGGAAATTTCGATCACCAATTTATACAAAAACAACGTTTATCTTTACGTGTCAGCTAGGTTCGGTTTCAAACAGACAAAAAACGAACTCTGTGTTCACCGCGACTCATGTTTTAGGTTGTACGCTTTCTATTGCTTTTTAGGCCCTGTACCGAAGGTACAAGAGCCTATTGGTTTTGTGCAAATGTATGTAACAGGTAGAAATAATGGTCGGAGACCCCCCAAAGTTACCACCATTATGGTCAGGAGTGATAGAGGAGTCGATATAGCCATGTCCGTCTGTCCGTCCGTCCGTCTGTATGAACGAAAGGATCTCGGAAACGGTAATAGATAGAGACTTCGTGTTTTTTGCATTCGACTAGGATTGCTCCGGAATTTCACAAGTTTATTTTAAAATTTTGCCCCTTCCCCCCCTTCCCCATAAAATCACCCCTTAGGGTGAAAATTTCTTTGGCACAAAAAAAATTTAGTGTACCAATATAGAGATAACGTCTCTCTAAGCCAAAATCCAAAAAGTTCATCAAAATCGGATAATAAATGGCGATTTTATAAGCAATTGAATTTGAACGACCCCCCTTTTCTTTTCATTCATATTCGCGCAGTGAGAAGTGGTCATGTGTTTGGTAATAAGCTCGGGAAATATTTAATATGTTTGTTAGGCGACCTGAACTGGTACAGGGCCTCTTACAGTCGGTTACGCCCGACTGTATTTCCTTACTTGTTTTTTGCTGTTTTTTTGTTTGTTTTCATTCTTTTTTCTTGCCGACATTTGCTTTGAGCATAGACTATGGTTTTAACTGCATTCGGCATTATTTTCATTTTGTTTATTAATTGGCAGAATTATTGTAATAATAACGAGAGGTTTTAAGTTTAAAGTAAATGGATGCCCAGTCAGCTGGGTTATAATATTTGAATTGTATACCATCAATAAAAAGAGCAAAACAACACAATGATTGTGACAGTATTGACAAATATAGTGCTCAAATATCTGCTGGTCAACATATAATATTGATATTGAAATCAACACACATGCTGCTGTTGATGAAGTATCACGAAGATACTTTAACAGGTACTTGATAATGAGACATAAATTCGATTGTGAGATTTACGGTGACGCATTTTAAAAACTAGAGTGAGTCGGTTCCGAGTGGTGGTATCTTTCCGCAATTGTTAGCAGGGTATTTCAAGTTTGTCAAAATGTAATATAATGAAAATAGTAGATCACCTCGTCTATAGCTCTTACTTATTTTATTGCTTTTGTTTTATTTTTTATCCTTTTTTATAAAAGTATATTTTTTTATTTAAATATATTTGAAATCTTTTATTTAAAGGCAAATTTAGACCTAAAAAAAAACTTTGCAACTGTTTTGTGCACTTTTTTTAACTTTAAATGCAATGTAAATTTTTTACGCCGCTAAATGTAAACAGAATAAACGTTTTTAAAGCAACCTGCCTACAATAATCATAACAACAACAAAAAAAAAAAAAAAAAAAAAAAAAAAACATGGATGTTGTAACGTACACACACACACAAGCAATAGCAGTGTCGATTCGTCTCTGTCGATGGACATTTGATGTTGTATAGCATGTATTTGTTGTTGTTAATTTGACTTTGTTTTTGCTTTTTCTTGAATGAGCTAATGTGCAAAGATAAAAAATGATCTGAGCGTAACTCCCAATCTGTCTTTTTATTACTCAATGGTAAAACCTATTGATTACACAAGCTACCGTCTTATCGGATTATATATAAAAAGCTTTTTATTTTTCCGTCAATATCAACATTAAATTCGACTTTTTTACATTTTGCTTCTGTTAAATACTATTTTCAAGAGCTGCATATATATGTACTAAAGAGCTGCACAAGCACTGTAATAATGTTCTGTAAGCCATCGCAGAGCTTTTCAACTACTGCCTCTCATGTTCACTCTCCCAACAAAACAAATGCTGTAGTGAGAAAAGCATTTGGTTTGACATCAAATACTGCACAAGCAAGCAATAGAACTTCCAACTATAGAACAAAGAGAACAAAAATGAAGTATAGCAAAACAAAACAAAGCTGAAATAAAATTCTATTTCATGGCCGTCGTCCGTCCGTCTCAATGCACACATACGGTACATCAACGATTAAGCGGTTGTTTCGGCAGCAGAACATTGGCGCCAGACGTTTTTTGTCCAGTTGCGCTGTGTGCGAATGCCTATGATGCGTCTGCCACCGGCGCCAGTCAATTCATATTTACTGTTGTTGCTGTTGCTAATTAAACTGACTGTTGCCGCAGCTTAGTCGTGGGAACTATTTGTGATGGCAGTGGTGTGGGCGAAAACAGTTGAGGCGCCTTGGTACCGTGTTAACGCACGCACTCACGCACGTGTCTCTCAACTAAATAGCTGAATGTTCTAGTGCACTCGCTGCATTTTGCAGTGCTTCGCTGCAAAGCGCATTTTGTTTTTCTTCATAGAAAGCATCAAGCACTTCCAAACACTGCAGCGAAAGGTCTTCAAATGATGTTGTGCTTGTTTTGATAGAAAGCTGTCACTGTTATGTTCTAGTTGAATATCAGCAATACACTGAAGTATAGTGCTTGGAAGTACTGCATAGTAGAACTTTTGGCGAATAGAACTATTTGTGCCGCTCTTTAATATGTACTACCTGAACCCGCGGCCAAACTTTTCAAACTTGTCCAATGGATCTTACTTCTTCCGATCCCATTACCATTCATCGTTGAACCTCAAGTGGATGCAAAGATATGATAAATTCTTTCATCGTTATGGGTCATCGCCTCCTGTGATTTTGACGAACCTATAAAAATTAATAAAAATTCATAGAACTGACTTTTTTATTGTATTTGCTTCGGCGGTTGGGAACGCAATCTACACACACTTCGTTATACAATCAATGAATTAATTAAATTGATACATTTACCTGTTAATGGATTAACCATTTTGATTTTAAAATGGCATCCGTCCACGCCCTGCCAAAAGATCAGCGGATATTTTAGAGCATCGTAAACCCTGTGCGTTTCGGACACTTGTTTTAATTCATCATTTCGACGATGAAGCACGATATCTTTAGACTGAATATTTTCTCCGATAATAACTACTGCTTCTTCGTCGATTGTTGGCGAATTAAATCGTCTTGCGTGCTCACCCGTTGGCATTTTATCAGCACTGTTGATGCTGTTATGGCTGTCGAATAACATCGGATCCAACGCAATTTCGAACAATTGGATTAGTTCGTTGTTCTCGTGAAAAAATGTTTGAAACTATTCGATAATTGCTGGTTTTGTTGTAGGGTTATGCGCACAACGCTGATTTACTGCAGCAATCGACGAATTGCTCATGAAGTAAATTTAAGTTTTCTTATTCAAAAACAATCGTCATACATTCAGCATACCGTACCAAAATGACTTTATTCTATTTATTTATTCACTAATTTTGATATACAAAAAGTGTTAACGATTGTAATATATAATAAGAGTTTAGGCATAATTGTCTTTTCTTCTTAATTATAACAATGGTACTTATGATCTAGGCTTACTTAATATAATAGCATATAATTTGAGAGCAAAATTGAAAAAGAACCCATTTGATAACAAAAAGTTTGTAAGCTCTATGTTGGCAAGAAGGTGAAGATTCGCAGAGGAATAGTGCCAAGGGAGGTTCAAAATCATTTTTGAAAGTTTGTTTTGCATCACTTGTAGTTTTTTTAACTGACAATTAGAAATGGTGACCCAAGCTGGAGCAGTTTGTTGTAAATGTTTAAACCCGATTTCGGATTAATAAAAGGGTACAGAGTTCTAATTAAAATATTGATTTAGTCTAAAATGTGCGAAACATGAAAACAAACAAGCGGCTTGAGGACATCCAGCCGGAATATTGAGGTATGGTGACTGGTTACTACTTATAAGAACTGAAAAACTCCGATTTTTAAAAAAATTTTGAACGGTTTTAATTAGTTCAATTGGGAAGTTAAATTGGTTCATTTTGTAAAGGAGTTCATCATGTCACACTGAACCAAAGCACCCTTGATGTCCTTGTGAAATTGCTCTTGATGAATTTTCTTATTTTGACCAGAGGTTGAACAGTGTTATGTTCATTTCGAAAGCCGAACTGTTGCACTGGAAGAATTCCATTGTCTTCAACGAAAGTTGGTTATTTTTCTTTAATAACCTTTTTCAGTATTTTACTGATTGATGGGAGCAAATTATGGGACGGTAAGAATATGGGTCTTCTGGTGGTTTATTGGGTTTTTTTATTGCTATGATTTTAGCTTTTTTCCATGCATTAGGAAAGTAACTCAACCGCAGACAAGCATTAATTATATCTACAAGATGACGTATTCCTTTTTTGGTACAGCCTTTAGACAACTATTGTTGACACCGTCAATGCCTAGAGATTTTTTATCTTTTAAATTCTTTAAAATATTAATAATTTTTGCAGAGTTGACATAAAAATTATCGACATCAGCTACAGTAGTAGAATCACTCAAATGAGCAGATGCAGTGTGATTCCTACTGAAAATTTCACTAAGATCCGCACATTTTTCGTTAGCAGTACTGTAATAAATTGCATTATCTTTCAACGTTGGAATGTTTGAATGTTTCTTCTTTAAAACTTTTGTTATATTCTAAAAGGGGGAAGACCTTATCTCCAATGTTGAAAGTAGATTGTTCCAATCTTTGTTGCGAAGTTTTAACATTTTGTCTTTTATGCATCTATTGAGTATATTTAACAGAACTTGATCAGCGGTTAACCTGAATCGTTGCCATCTCCGTATAGTACGATTTCTAAGTTGCATTACCTGTCGTATTTCTGTTGGTAGTGGTTTGTGAGAAGCTCTTAGCCCTTAAATCTTAATTTTAGAACACTTAGATCTCTTGCAGTTTGTATAACTCTATTTAAGTTAGCGATCATTGAATCGACTTGATCTGTGCGACGAATAGAGTTCTGTTCGAAAATTGGTATATTTACAGAGATATATCTCGAGTATTGTGCCCAGCTTGCGTTTTTATAGTCGAATTTAAAAAAATCTGATATGTCGACTCGCTTGTTAAGTGTAACCGATACCGGTAAATGATCAGAACTAAGTTCGTTTAGTACGGTCGTGTTGGACATTACAGGCGCACAGTTTGTTAGGAAAGCCTTAAACTTTATCGTCCTCTGCCAGAAGAAATGTGGGTCTGATCACAAGGAAAAACAATATGGAAATTGTATGGGACCATTTTTTCGTGCAATATATTTCCCCAGCAATTGGATCTATTACGACCCCAGAATTGATTTCTACAATTGAAGTCCCCACCAATAATATAGTTATTACTTCTACTCGTTAACTTATGAATGTCGGCGGAGAACTGTTGTCTCTCGTTGTTGTCGCCACCAATAATATAGTTATTACTTCTACTCGTTAACTTATGAATGTCGGCGGAGAACTGTTGTCTCTCGTTGTTGTTTCTACCTACTCTAGACTGCTCTTAAGACTTTGCCTATAGTTGCCTATTTGGCAGATCCAGCGGATGAATTCGTTTAAGTCTGCGTTGCGTTGTTGTATTTAAAATGTTTGAAGCTAAGATATTTGGATGCGATCTTAGTCTTTCAACATAGTTTTAACTATGACGGGCTATTTCATCTACACCAGTTTGCAACCCTAGGTCTCTATGTATGTTGTCATTACGAACATACCAAGGTGCACCAGTTATCTTCCGGAGAGTGGTGTTTTGGTATCTTTGTAATACATTTATGCTAGATATTGCAGCAGTTCCCCACAATTGTATGCCATAGGTCCACATTGGCTTAAGAATTGCCTTATAAAGCATCACTTTATTTTCCAGGCTGAGTTTTGATCTGCTACCTAGCAACCAGATCATTCGCTGCGTTTTTATCTTTAGCTGATTCCTTTTTACAGTTATGTGATTTTTTCATGTTAGCCTTTTGTCTAATACTAGGCCGAGATATTGAACTGTATTAGTCAGAGGTATCACTATATTATTGAAAAGTATTTGCGAGACTGATTCTTTTCTAAGCGTAAAGATAATATGTGCTGATTTTTCGGTATTAACTGCTATATTCCATTTATTCATCCATGCTTCAATGCGCTGTAGTTAATTTTTTAACTTGCACGTTGCGTCTGCGACAGAGTTTGCTCGAGAGGTAATTGCTGTATCATCTGCATAGGTAGCAATTTTGACTTCACTACAGCTTATGTCAGGCATGTCTGCTGTATATAGCGTGTAAAGCAAAGGACGCAGAACATCAAAGGCTTGCTTCACATCAAGAAAAACTGCTGCGCAATACTGAGTGATAGAGGAGTCGATATAGACATGTCCGTCTGTCCGTCCGTATGAACGAAAGGATCTCGGAAACGGTAATAGATAGAGACTTCGTGTTTTTTGCATTCGACTAGGACTGCTCCGGAATTTCACAAGTTTATTTTAAAAACTTGCCCCTCCCCCCCCCTTTCCCATAAAATCACCCCCAAGGGTAAAAATTTCTTCGGCACAAAAAAAAGTAAGTATGCCAGTATAGAGATATCGTCCTTCTTAGCCAAAATCCGAAAAGTTCATCAAAATCGGATAATAAATGACGATTTTATAAGCAATTGAATTTGAACGACCCCCCTTTCCTTTTCATTCATATTCGCGCAGTGAGAAGTGGTCATGTGTTTGGTCATAAGCTCGGGAAACATTTAATGTGTTTGTTAGGCGAACTAAACTGGTACAGGGCCTCTTACAGTCGGTTACGCCCGACTGAAAATTCCTTACTTGTATTCAATTGGTTTTGAAGCAATCGTGTTGCTGCTTTAGCACTGGGAGCTGTTGCAAGAATTGCTGTATCATCAGCATACGTAGCTATTGTAACTTCATTGCAGGTAGAGTCGGGCATGTCAGCTGTGTAAATAGTGTAAAGTAACGGGCCAAGCACGCTTCCTTGAGGCACGCCTGCATGTATGCTTTTTAATTCAGATGTAGCGTTTTCATGTCTCACGTAGAAACTTCTGCTCTGCAGATATGATCGAATAAAGCGGAACTGAGTGCAGGTTAATGCCATTTTTATTTTGTATAACAGCCCCTTGTGCCATACTCGATCAAAAGCTTGTTTCACGTCAAGAAAAACGGCCGAACAGAACTGTTTCTCTTCAAAAGAATTTTGAATTACATCAACGATTCTGTGCACCTGCTCTGGAGTTCCGTGCCTACGTCGAAATCCGAATTGATGATCGGGGAGGATGTTGCTTTCTAGTGCGGGTAGCACTCTACGAAGAAATATTCTTTCTAATATTTTTGAGAGTACCGCCAACAGACTGATAGGGCGATACGATGACAATTCGTTCTCGGGTTTACCGGGCTTCGGAATGAGAATTACCTCTGCGCACTTCCATTGGTTAGGGAAGTGGCCAAGCCTGAAACACACGTTAAATATTTCTACTATCAGTTCTAGACATTTTTCGGGAAGTACTTTGATGGTTGCAACGTCGATTCCGTCGTATCCAGAAGATTTTTTGCGTGCCAGACGTTTTATTTCATTTTTAAGTTCTTTCAAACTGGCTGGAGTTATCGGAACATTGTCACTGCAAGGTGCTTTGACCACTCTGTCTACCTCTGCTTCATGTGCAGTGCTGCAAATCTCGAACGGTGTAAATTGATCCTGAAGGTGTGCAGCGAATGAGTCAGCTTTTTCCTGGTTGCTGTGACACCAATCCCCATTAGGTGTTTTGATGGGAATTAAACGTCGAACTGGACGTTTTAGGTATTTTGTGGCTTTCCATAAATCGCATTCGGGTCCATTAAGCTCGGCACTAATTAAAAAATCTTCAATCGCATCGTTTTTTAAGTCAACCAGTCTCTTTTTTAATTTTTTTGAAATTCTGTTTAAAGCGTTCTTGTCCGCAGGGTAGTGAAATTGTTGCCATATACGTCGAAGCCTTTTTTTCTCATTAACCAGTTCACGAATTTCTATTGAATAAATCGAGTAGTTGCGGTAGGAGAATGGTTTGTTTACTATTTTTGGAGGAGTGGCGATGTCTGCTGCTTCATGAATGTGTGAACTCTTTAAGATATAAGTCGTTCCTTTATTGGCGAGTGTTTATTAACAACTGAACCGCTCTAGCGAGCGGCTCCCTTTTTATTCATAAAAACTTATTCTATTTTTAAACTATTGTAATGCTATCGCTGAGGTTGTAGGCCTCAGCGGAATCTAAAACTATTTATAATGTAAAGACGCGTAGCAGAAACTATTAAACCAACGCGGACAAAACGCTATTAAAATCGTTATTGATCATAAATTAAGTCCCTGCACTTGTCAATGTAGCACTTAACAAACGGAGAAGGAGCTATTAAAATCGATGTACATCATAAATTAAGTCGCTGCACTTGTCAAGTGTTACATACCAACGCTTAGATGAAGCTATTAAAAAGATGACGATTATAAATACACACGCTGCACTTATCAAGTGCAGCTCTAATGCGTATGATAACTGCACTGTGCGTTGTTCTTATCGGAGAGAGTTTTGCCTCATATCACATGTTTCGGCTTCATGCCTGAACAATGAATTTTCCGGTTTAACCATTCGACCGTATCGTCAACATCTCTTGCGGATTTCATTTCGATATTGGGGTCAACTTGACCATCTAACCAGCATCGGAATAGAGATAAGTCTGAGTTCTTGCTAAGAAGATTTCTTCTGACAGTATCAAGATCGACTGGTACATTGATTTCGATGCCAACTGCAGAATGGTCAGAAAATAACTCGTGGAAGTCTTTAACTTGTATCCTTCGTCTATCAATTCCACGGCAGATGGCGATATCTAGTATATCATGGTGACGATTTGAGTCAGACGGCCAGTACGTTGGACTTCCTGAAGTTAAGACTGAATAGTTATTTGAATGAATGCACTTTAACAATTCGAGTCCTTTCGGGTTATCGGTTCTAGCTCCCCACCAGTGATTTTTCGCGTTTAGATCGCCACCAATGTGAAAGCAGTTTCCCAGTGTATCAAATAGAGTTTGAAACATGCTTTGAGTGACTTGATGTCGTGGTGGAATGTACGCAGCCGCTATTTTAAAGTTACCAGTAGCTGTATTTAGTTCTACGGTGCTTACTTGAGCCCAGTGATGTGATGTGGATCTACATACAGAAAACTTTATGTTGTTTCTTATAATGACAGCACTTCCACCGCGGGCTGTGTCTAACGGGTGATTTGTTGAAACCACGGTATAACCGTGTATTTTAAAATGAGAGCGGTCGGTAAAATTTGTTTCCTTAAGAAGTGCAATATCTACGTTGTGAGATTTGATGGCATGTTCGAGCTCGAACTTATGTTGGCTGGCACCATTAGCGTTCCATACGATAATTTAAAGATTTGGATGCATGCTTACCAATAAGTGATGTGACAAGATTCACTAACGAGCAAATTTGTTCTGACATTCTGTCAAACCGCTCTATTTGCTTTTCCATGAGTTGTACCAGTTTATCAAATGTGGTCTCATTACTTTGCTGGGAGTTGGATTGACTGTTGTTACCTCTGGCAATGTCGGCGTAACTTACACCAGGTGACACCGAGCTAGGAATGACCGCAGATTGATTAGTATATATTAGCTCAGTGCGTGCTGCTGCTTGATTGGCTGGCTTACGGTGATTTTTACCAGCTTTACGTAATGCTGCTTGATATACATTGCAGCCCTTGTACGAAGCCGTGTGAGACTCGCCACAGTGAACGCATGTCGCTGGAGCAGACTTCTCCTTAGTGCACTCATCAGAACTATGATTCAATGCACGCTTTACGCACCGGAAAGCTTTACTGCAGTACCTTTTTGTATGCCCAAATTCGTGGCATCTGTGGCATTGAACTAAATCGTCAAACTTTTTTGGTGGTTCAATCGTAACAGATGCACCACACAAATATTTTAGTTCATAAATTTTGTTGTTGTTAACGCTTGGCTCAAGATCAACGAAAAACATTGATAAAGGCTGTTTAGTTTGTCGGCTGCGTGCATTAATTACTTGCCTTACGTTATGGTTTTT
This sequence comes from Leucophenga maculata, assembly GCA_035044805.1. Lineage (NCBI taxonomy): Eukaryota > Metazoa > Arthropoda > Insecta > Diptera > Drosophilidae > Leucophenga > Leucophenga maculata. The sequence continues at coordinate 44,126 of JAWNNP010001832.1, forward strand.
ACCAATCAGTTCTTCTTTAATATATTCCGTAGATGTAGAAAAGTGAAGCGTCTTGATGACCACCCTGAACGCTCTCTCCTGTTTTAATTGATACGTGTGGTAAATGATTTGTTTTTCGTCTAGTAGGCGAACCATAGCACGATAATTAGTGCTATTGTTGATCATAACTCTAATATCTCCTTCGCGGTTGGCCTTGTATGAATAAGTCCCGGCTCCAATACATTCATTGAATTGAAGCATCATACGCTGAATATTGTTCACTCCTGGTATAAGTAGCGGAGGTGGTCTTGGTTCATTGGCTGCTTCGGGGGCTAAGTCCATAGCTGGCTCATCAGGCTGTGCTAATGTTGCGAACTTGTTAGAGGCTAACAAATTCGTTGCAGACTCCGCATTTTGTTTGCTACCGTTACTAGTTGAACTAGTGACATTGCTTGTTGTTGCTAAACATGTCTTTTTTTTCATTAACATTGGAGATGAAAGCGGTCTCCTTTTCAATGTTAGCTTGCCGTTATTAGTTTTCACTGTTTGCCATATGCCTTCGTCGGCTACCTCGGCGCCGTCGCCTTCCATGGGTGCGCGGTCAATGACCTAGGGTACGGAACCAATACACAATTGTTTTTGTTGTTCCTGTGTGTTATTTATTACGCTTAATATTTGTCCTGTTACAATTTTAAATAATTGCTTAAAAACGACTAACGACCGCAATCGAAATATGACAGTTTACAAAAGTACTTCCGTTCAACTACGAGGTCAGATAAGGAGTGGTCGAATAGGTGTTTGTGAGTTAGGTTGGGAGTTAGTTAGGTTCCAGATCGTTTTAAATTGCTTCCGGTAGTGGGTCCTAATATATTTTTTTATGTCAAAAACAAAAAATTTGGCATGAATGAAAAAAAAATTAAATGTATATTCACTTATAAACATAAAGTGAAGCTCGACAAATTAGTCTTCACTGGTTGGTGTTTGTAGTAGATCTTTCATCCGCTCTAGCGAGATGGGCCCTTTCTATAAATAAATTATAGTGTTATCTTAAAACTATTTAAATGCTATTGCTGAGTTTTTAGGACTCAGCGTAATCTAAGAAAACCAACGGCTATTATAATGGAAGATACTACACTAGTGTTTGTTATCACGCTTAGAGCAAACTACCATGTGCGCACGATTGTTTTTATCGGCATCTCATGTGTGCGCGTTTGTTCTTAACGCTAGTATGTTTATGTCTGTAGTCAAGTAACTCGTAAATATATTTAATTGTCCGGAGGTCTTCGTATTACATCGCCAGGCCGATGCATTGTGCTTCAAGTGGAATTCAAGTGGCTGAGCGCCACTTCTGTGCGTTCATAAATTTAAAGACTTCTAGCGATAATGAATGGTCTGCACAATTTATTCCACAAGCGGCGGATGGTTTGTGATAACTAAACCGAGAATTCACTTGTCAAGAAATTTTCAAATAGAGAAATACTTATATTCTTTTTGTTCCTTATTCTCCAAAAAAAGGTGATTTTTGGATGTTTATTTTAAGAAAAGTAGTGTATCGAATGTTTTAAAAAATTTTGTGGATCTATGTGTACATAGTCTATAAATTTTTTTTAATTTTTTTTTTATTTGTGTACTTAATTTGCATAAAAACTATTATCAAATTTAATAGTAACCTAATATATAAACAATAAAATCAGTAAGAGCATTCAAGATGTAACATACTAAATAAATATTTTAAATGATATGACATATAATTTCAAATGATTTGAAATAAAACAAACAATTACCTGTAAATTAAATAGTGCGGTGCGGATTATGATAACCGGTTTGGCAGATCCAAATGGTGAATTCTGTTTATGTTGGACCTAGCTGCAGTTCCCCACAGCTGTATTCCATATGTCCACACTGGTTTAAGGATTGCTTTGCAAAGCCTTTTTTTTGTTATCAAGACTGAGTTTTGATCTAGGACCAAGTAACCAGAACATGCGCTGCGTTTTAATGTTCAGTTGTTTTCTTTTAGCCGTTATACGATTTTTCCAAGTTAGTCGTTTGCCTAATATCACGCCTAGATATTTTATAGCGTTTCACAAAGGAATCAACATATTATCAAACCTGATTCGGGAACTAGAACCTGTTCTGAGCGTAAATAATATGTGTGCTAACTTTTCTGCATTTACTGCTATGTTCCATATCTTTATCCATACTTTTATACGTTGCAATTGAAGTTTTAACAGACGTGTTGCCTCGATGATAGAATTGGCTCGAGCAATTATTGCTGTATCATCTGCATATGTAGCTATTTTTACTTCATTGCAATTTGCATCAGGTAAATCAGAAGTATACAGCGTGTAAAGCAATGGTCCTAGTACACTGCCTTGCCTTGTATACTCCAAAGCGTATACATTTGATGGAAGAGTGGGTATCTTCGCATTTTACATAAAAATTTCTGCCCGTCAAATATGATCGAAGACAATGGAAATGTGGTGCAGGCAATAAATGCTTAATCTTAAAGAGAAGTCCATTGTGCCAAACGAGATCGAATGCTTGCTTAACATCAAGAAATACTGCTGCACAGTATTTTGTTTGCATTCAAATGCCTGTAAGTATTTCTGCTACAATACGATGAATTTGTTCCGGAGTGCCATGCCGAAATCCGAACTGATGATCTGGAAGTATGACACCATCAAGTAGTGGAAACATTCTTCGAGCAAATATTCTTTCAAATATTTTCGAAAATATTCCCAGAAGGCTAATTGGTCGGTATGATGATACTTCACTTTCAGGTTTGCCAGGCTTTGAGATTAGAATTATTTCTGCACATTTCCATTGGCTGGGAAAATAGCTAAACCTAAAGCAAACATTGTATATGAAGACAAGCAGAAGATGAACTTTGATTGGGAGGGCTTTTATAGTTGTAGTCTATACATAGTAATTTTTTGAATGAAACAATTTGATTTTCAGCAAGTTATTCGCTATCTCCCAAGTTCCAAAAAAATGCCCACTGCTGCACTGATTGAGGCCTTCACAGCACCTAAAATCCAAAAAAAAAGAAATTCAATAAAACAACCCAGCATTATGAAAAAAAAATAAAGTTACAAAATGACAGAGTTTTGAAAAACAGTTTAAAATTTCGCTAAAAAATCTGGTCTGATTTTTGGCATGGTAAAATTACAATCGAAAAACTAGATGCTCATTTAAGGAGAAACAAATATAAAATTTGCTGGAAAAAATTAAATCGATCGTGTGATTTGTAATCGAGTTTACAAATGCAGCAAATTTGAAAAACGTAGTTCTGAGAAAAAAACTCGTTTTAAGATAAAATTATTGATTTAATTTCTCTAGAGCAGCATTAGAAGGCTGTAGTTCAAAAACTATTTTAAATCCGCACTTTTGGTATGATATTTTTGAAGGTATAGACTGTCGAAATAGGAAAAAAAAATATTATTACACATTATATCATTTTTGTACTAAAGTTTATCTCTACTTGAAATGAACAAAACGCTTTATAGTCTAACAAACTTAAATAACAAATATTAAATGTTTGAACAATTATTTTTACATATTTACAGACTAATAAACGGAAACCAAATAGATATGAAAAGCATATGAAAAAGTTTTTGGACTCTAAGCGTATGAAAGAGTCGCGACGTGCCGTAGAAATATCGATTGAAGGTCGAAAAATGGCGCTATAATTACTGCGGATGCCGATCTTCATTATGTCATCATTATACTAGAAGTTCCGAAACTGTGTATGGGATTTGCTGTTTATAAATATACATACCTGTATAACTATAAATTAAAAATAAAAGTGTAAAAAATTGTGTTTAAGTTTAACAGTGATACATAGCGCAGTTCTCCGTCACTATGTTAGCTTTGCGAATAGGTACACCAAGTAAGTATTCGATGGTCTCGGCGGAGTATCACATTGCCTACGTACCGCGGTGCCTTAGATTGGCAATCCGTAATATACCTGTAAGCAGTTATTGCTCATACTTAGCTCTCTCGACGGCCTCAGCAACCAGTGCTGCTATTGCAGCCTAGTTATGCAGGAAGCCAATGATTATCGGATGTACCATGTGAATGCAAATCCAGAAGAATAGTGAACACAATTTACCTGACGTATCCAAGTTGTTAAGCGTTACTTTATGTCAATTTAAAAAAAAAAAAAAAAATGTTTTAAAATATTTGTTTTGTTGATTTGGGTTCGGAATTAAAACTAATCTGAAGATCATTCTTATAGTCGAAGATCCGGCCTTAGAAATATATACCCTCATATCAACTTGTACAATAGATCTTATTTCTCCCGATCCCATTACCGTGTATATTTTATCGCTGTACCTCAAATGGATGCAAAGATATGACAAATTTTGTTTATCGTTTAAATGGGGGGTGGTGCACTGCACCCTCCGATTTTAGCAAAAAGTAGTCTATGTTCTTTTCCAAGGTCCCATCTATTTATACAAAAATTCATACAAATTGGTTGGTATGCGCAAGAACAATCAAATACTATTTTCTACGATTTAATATATGTATAGATAATACTTAGATTGATAATTTGCAAATGAGTTGCCTAGCTACATCGCGTACCGATAATGTTAAATAATATTAATTATAATGTATTTTTTTTTCATCATTAATTTTTTGTTATTCATATAAATCGAGCATTAGATGAGAAAATAAATAAATAAGGAATTAGAAAAATCCTAAAAGTTGCTAGGTATATAAACAGGTGAGCAAGCACCTGTCATCATTGATTCTTTTTTTTAATTAAATTTTTTAGTACCTACTAAACTAGGTTGCCTAGATTTTACATATTAACTTTACCAACAATAACAATAATTGCCGTCTCAGCTACTATCGTCGCAACTAAGTTTTCACGGTAATTTGTAGCGTTAGCATATTATTAAACATTCGCAAATGAACGACAGTAACAGCAACAATATCTTCATTAGCAGCAACAACAAAAACGTTGACTTCAACAACTTTAAATTCATTGACGTCAATGTCATTCGAATACCATTGATTCTCCCTGACCAATCAGCGCAGTGGGATTCAACAATATTCGGTGATGAAAACCCATCGCGATTGGAGCCCGCTGTTGATGTTGCATCTGATGGAGCACCACTACCGCTAACATCATTTGTCACAAGTAGAGTAGTTTATTTTGCAATTACGAAAGAAAATTGGCCAGCGAATTGGTCACGTAATATTTCCGAAGTCAGACAAAACTGTTAGGTTAAAGAAAGTGGGTTAACATTACATGATTCTAAGGTACTTGAAAAACTTGAGGATCAAATCGTCGCGTATCACCTAACTTGTTTCTCATCATATCAAGTACGGATGAAACGCCAAACTGAGGAATATGTTGATTCCAATTGGCATGTAGACAGAGAGATACACAAGCTGGTATTCACCTCGCAACATTTGTAAAAGAAGAAATCCAATAATCATAAGGTTTTACGGTATAATGTAACAATCACGGTGCATGCGGTGACGAAGCTGATAAAATTGCGGGCATAGTGAACGACGAATATGTTGCGTTTTTGACAGTATCAATGAATTCGTTATCAGATATAGGGCTCTTGCAGGAAAATTAATAAAACTTAAACTACAAAAAATCGACAACGACATTTTGCAATAAAAGCTCGTGCTTTTAGCGAAACATAATGTAAATGAGAAAAAAACAACAAAATACTAAAAATTCCGATCAAGAACACAATATACTCAGAGAGAAAACAAAATACAGCACTGAACAGCAAGCGTTGGAGTTCGCAGAGTGCAAGAAACGTTCTGAAGATTTTGCGATTTTCGAAGTAGACACCTTGAAAAAAAAAAAAAAAAAAACCAAAACATTCGGCAACCGCTTCACTATTGAAACGTCCACCGGACCGCATAACAAAAAGATTATTTACCTGAAGAACCTGGCAAATGAAGCTATAAAACTAGAAACAGAAGCTGCCGCTGGATTTCAAGAAGTAGCATATGATTTAAGACATTGTATTTAAAATATTCACTGTCGAAAGCTACGAAGTCTCTTAACCGTGATAAATGGAGAATGCGAGATTCCAGAACAACTATATGAATTTATGTAGTATTTAATTCGACCAGATCTCTCTTAAAATTAAGTCATGTAGTGACATATTTTTTTTTTTTAAAACATTTATTTATTGGTCGTCCTGTTATCATGTAGACAACTTAAACCAATGAGTAAACAAATAAAAATAAAATATTACAGCTAAGCTTATTCAAAAATAATTTTATGGTTTGTGAGGCAAAAGAATATATATTACATATATGAAACACAAAAAAAATGTTGCTGTCTGCAGGGGTATTACGGGAGAGGAATATACAATAAATTATATACTCCTTAAATGTAACTCCCTAGGCAAAATTCTTTGCAAGCGTCACTTCATTTTTACTCCTGACTTCCTTCTGCGTTCCAAGAGGCGTCTGACTAGCTGGTTTGGGTGACTATTAAGTCGTTCTATATAGTCAGCGGTCTGCTTGTTTATAACATTCCCGATTTTAGGGACATTTAGGTCCTTTTCTAAGTTTGCTGTGCGCATATACCAGGGCGCTCCTGTTAATCTGCGAAGGATCTTCGCCTGTAGGACGCGTAATTTATTTATGTGGGTTTTTGCGGCAATGCCGTACACTTGTATCCCATAACGCCAGGCGGGTGCGTTGATTGCCTTGTAAATGTGCACCTTGTTTTTCAGCGATAGATTATTTTTGCCGTTGAGAAGCCAGCCCAATTTATTTGTCCTGGCGTATAGGGATTTTACGACCGCATTAATATGTGATCCAAATGTGAGGCGTTTATCCAGGTACACTCCTAGATATTTATACCCAGTATAGTGTCCAATCAGTTGACCCAGGAGGAAGACCCCAGGGCATTCGTCACGTCTGAGTGTGTATGTCACTGATGCACATTTGCTGAGATTTATACCAATATTCCACTTTTTAGCCCATTTGCCAAATTTATAAAGATATAACTGCAGCACATCAGTGGCGTTGTACACGCACTCATCTCTGGCAAGGATGGCAGTGTCGTCAGCAAAAGTAGCTGTGAGAAAGTCCTGAGAATCTACCATCGGGATGGTACGCCCAGTGGGCATGTCCCAAGTGAATAGAGTATACAAGGTGGGACATAGTATACTTCCCTGTGGAACACCTGCACAGGTTTTTTCGTACTCGACTCCACACCATCCAGAAGCACCGAAAAGGTCCTGTCGATCAGAAAACTATTTAATATCATAAACAGCTGTGGTGGGAGGATGCTTTTTATTTTGTAAAGTAGACCGTCGTGCCATACCCTGTCAAAAGCCTGTCGGGTGTCCAAGTAAACAGCGACTGTATACTCCTTTGCCTGGAACCCATCTAGGATAAAGTTCACCACCCTATTCAGCTGCTCAGGGGTTCCGTGTGCCTTCCTGAAGCCAAACTGAAATGGTGGTATTCTTTGGTTGACCTCATCGATCGCTAGTATCCTCGTCAACAGGTATCTCTCGAATAGTTTCGCAGTGGACGACAGCAGGCTGATGGGTCGATATGACTCAACGTCAGACGGGCTCTTCCCGCTCTTGTGTATCATAACGATTTGAGCCTTTTTCCAAAGTTTTGGGAAGTGCCCAATTCTCAACGCAGCGTTAAAAAGAAGAACTAAAAAGAGTACCGCTTTGAATGGTAGTGCTTTTAGCGTCCTGTTATCGAGACCATCTTCGCCTGGGGCCTTTCTATTTTTAAGCGCTTTGATGTGGGACTGAATTTCATCGATAGTGATAGGATTAGCTGGGAGAGCCAGCTGCCCAGGGTTGTCCAGTACCCTTTGTACTCGTCTCCTGTGACTACCGGATGTGGACTCGAAGGGTTGGAACCTAGCCTCTAAGTGCTCAACAAAAGTTTCCGCACGCTCTTGGGGGGATCTGGCCCAGCTCCCATCTGTTTTACGAATAGGGAACTTTGGTGGTGTTTGTCTCTTGTATTGTTTCGTAAGAGACCACAGAGAATAGTTTGTACCCGCGTTCGGAGAGATGTTTTCCAGGAAAAAGTCAGTATCTTGCTGTTTTTGCCTGAAAAGCAGTTTTTTGATCCTGTTTGACACTCTTCGGTATACTCTATCCACAGCAGGATTTCGCGTGCGAACATACTCTCTTCTGAGTCTCCTCTTTATCAAGAGAAGAGCTTCAGTACCTGGGTGAATCCTCGTTTGCGGTCTGAAATACTGGGAAGGGTTTTCTTTTGTTGCAGTGAGGGCAGCCGAGTGCACTTTATTGAGAAAAAGCGCATACGCGTCTTCTAAGTCATCAGGCCGTATGATCTCGAGGTTCAAGTTTAGGGTAATTTTTAACTCCTTACGAAAAGCAACGAGGTTTGTACCAGGCGACAACAATCCTCTTTTTGGCGCCTTGGACTGCGGCGAGCTTGCTACTTCGATCACGAGGGGGAGATGATCGGAAGAGAGTTCGTACTCTGTCCTGATGTTCAGTTCATCGGCTCGAAATCCGTTGTAGATAAAAAAGTATAAAGCACTTGGTGAGTGCTGCTGGGCGTAGTAGTGACATAATTTACATAAAAAATGTCGAGAAGATAATCCTGCAAAAAACATAAATCTTGGATTGATTTTAAAGTCTAATTCACGACAAGTTTTCACAATACGCGATATGGTCATGCAATTGGGTATAAGTTGGCTGCAGAATTAGAGACTGAAATGATGTGCACAGCCGAATAAAATGAAGTCAAACCATGCAGTTCGTAAACGAAGCACGCACGACGCGACTGATACTTTGATCGCTTTGTTGACACAATGTTCGGAAAAGACACCATGCACGATAGCGTTAATAATAAAGATTAAGGGGTTGCTGCGCTGGGCTTGGAACCCGCACCGTAAAAAAATTCTTTGGCCCAACCGTCGGGAAATTTAGTTTTTACTACACTTCCTCCAATAATGGAGAGAGAGAGGTCGAAACATAGTAGCAGAAGATTTCAACACCTCAACGTCCACAAGGGTGCATAGCTGAGTCCAGATCAAATTACAAGCAACCAAATTGATCATGTTTTGTCTGACGAACGTGTTGGACTTTTGAACGCTACGTGGTCCCAACATCGACTCGGACCACTGTCGTGTCGCAGCCAAGGTACGCACTGGGCTCAGCCTAGAGAACGCCGCACGTCCAAACATACAACGAAAGCTAGACGTCGGCAATCAGAACAGACCACTGAATCCTTTTCACACGCAATCTCCCGACTACACCGGGAAACCTCTCCGTCTACTCGAGATATATGTGAGCAGTGAAAACATATCATCCGCTCAATGGATAGGGCTGCCAAGGATGTCATTGGTTATACAAATCCTGTGAAGAATACTTGGCACGACGAGGAGTGTCGCAATGCTACTGCATAGAAGAACGCTTCCTATCAGCGAACTCTGCAGTAGGGAGCATCGCGAGCTGTTAGAGAGCGATATCGAGAGAAATGGAAAGAGGAGAAACGCTAGAAAAGCGTTAAAAGATCAAGCGTCTGACTGAAAGTTTTAAGCATGCCGATTTTTCTGACTCAATGAAACCATGCCTTTGCGCCATACATTAGGGCAGTAAGTATCAGCATCTTATATACCTTGATTTTCGTCTTTTGAGAGAGGACTTTACTTCTAATTTGCTTGCTCAGCCCAAAATAGCAAATATTTACAAACTTGATTCTTCGCCTGATTTTGTTGTTTTGTTGTTTCTTATAATTTGGGATCCAAGATAGACCAAGTTTTCTATAGCAATGAAGTTGAAATTCTCCATTGCCACTGACCGTCCAAGACGCGTTGACGTTGTGCGAGAAGACACCAAGTACTCATTTACCGCTAGACCCATGATCCGGGATTGTTTTTTAATCTCTGAAAACGTCTTTCCGTTCCTGCGTATCGATGATATCAATGTCATCGGCATACGCGAACCGCATCACTTCATTTTGGAACATCGAGCCCGACATGTTCCAAAAGTACGGGCACTGGTGTAGGATGTATTCCATCAGCAGATTGAAAAAATCGCACGACAGACCATCACCCTACCTGAAACCTCCTTGTCCACCCTGACAACGCTTTGTGTGTGAGATAGCGTCGTCATGCAAAGAGGAACGTTCTTTGCTGGGACACATATAACAGATAGAGCGTCGAAAAACTTCGGCCATATCGGCGTTTTAACGTTGTGTGTCTTTGTTAAACTCACGGGGCTTTTCCAAGGTTTGGCGTAATGTGAATATTTGGTTACTGGTCGACCTTTTTGATTGACGACAAATGGAGGCAACTGAAATGTTTGTGTATTTTCTTTCCTTGTTTTAGAATAGGTCACGGCATGAATATATGTCGAAGTAAAAAACAATTTAACGTACAAGAATGTGCCCGCATGCATCATCCATCATGTGATGATGTGACAGGACCCATATTTCAGGTCCACTGTGCAAAATATCAACATTTGCCATGCTATATGAAGGTTCATCCGCTTCGTTGTTGGAATAACATATCGCTAACATCATGGGCTTGAATAAACCAAAAATTCCACTTACTCTGCAGTGATACGGAAATGAAAAAAGAAGTGTGAAATCCAAAAGAGTCATGCCTGAAAATCAAGGTGAGTGTGCTAATGCCAATACATATGCTTTAAAACATATTCTTACAGTAGATGACTTACACATTCCAGCGCAATCGTTTGCAAAGGAGTGGAATGCACATATGAAGAATATTCCGTCAGAGAACATTAACGTTGCCAAACCAACTATTCTTATTGCTCATGATAAAAGTTTATTTGGAGTTTTCCAAAAAGTTGTCGAAGAACGGCCAGTCGAGAAACAAAAACGTTTAGGCTGGCTTTCCTATGATCCAGTCAGTAACAAACCGAGGAATTCTTGGAGGATATTGGATATTCGTGAAAGTAGGACAACGATAGATATACATGAACTTGTAAAAGATTATTTTTCAATTGCGAACTTTGGAGTCAAGAGTTCCAATATTACCCTGGCCAGTGATGAAAACCTAAGAGCAAAGGATATATTATTAGCGACAACAAGGAAGGTAAATGAACACTATGAGACTAGTCTGTTATAGCAGAATGAAAAATCATCATTGCCCGAAAGCTTTGCCATGGCAAAGAAACGTTTTTTGAACATTGAAAAGAAAATAATCTATGACATTTAATGTGCAAATGAATAAATAAAAGGTATGCCAGGCTGTTGACGCCTGATGAAGCGGGATGTGAGAGCCATGCTATTTGTTATTTTCCACATTTTGGTGTGGTAAACTTCATCAAGCCGAACAAGTTGGGAATTGTTTATGACGCTGCTGGTGATGTTGTAAAATAAAAGCAAATGCCGGAAAAATTGTAAGTAAAAGAGAAAGCCGCAAGTATCATCTTGGTTGCTGGTCGAAGAAGAAATGAACGAGAGTTTAAGGCGCCAAAATCCAATGGAATAGTCCCGGAAGAAAAATGGCGCGAAATACTTTCGGCAATAATCCCAGGGCTGAGGAATTCTATGCGAGTACTTGCGGCGTTGAAGACTTAAGTCTACACGACACTGTTTGTACATATTTTGTATGAAAAGTATTGAATTAATCGATACAGTACAAAATGCTTCGAATGATTCTATATAATCTAATATAAAAAAATTAATGTAACTATTTGAGGCTCAGGGTAGTCTTAAATATACTGCCCGCCTTGAGCTTGCGCAAAACGAAGCTTTCGTTGCATTGTCTTAGTTGGTTGGCTGCGTGGGAGCTGGTGCGGCATGTACGATTCCGAGTACACGATTGACGCAGGGATCGATCCTTTGGTTGCCAGTGTCGCTAATGAGGCTCTTGGTGATGCTGTGTGTGTATATTTGATGAATTCGACTCTGTGATAGCTGACGAGGCTCATGCTGAGTCTGATTAAGACGATGTTTATGATGACGGTGTTGATGATTAAAATACAGATATTGATCCGTATTTTCCGAGTGTGTGCGTCCAAGCGAGATAGTTGTTGCAGTAGCCAGGTTATCTGATGGTTTTGTCGTCTTCGCAAAAAGGTCATTGTTAAGAAACGACGGCAAAATCAAAGTGTATAACTCTTCTGGTACAACTTGCACATGGATGAGCACCATGAACTTTAAAACAAACAAATAAAAGTAAGATTAGAATAATATTTCCTTTTGTGCGTTGTTAGCAAATGAGGGCGTAGCTGTAAGGTAGGATTGAGAATTTATGGTTTGAGTATTTTATATTGAATATTCATTTTACAGATATAATATTCTTTCTGAGTACAAATTCTGCCACACGAATTTTCACATCTGGTCCGGCAATATGTTTCTCTTTGGGTCCAAAATGCATCTACGTGCGAGGCAAGAGCGCATCTTTCACGAAGACGAGATTATCTTTCCGTTGCGCTGCGAAAGTTGTCACTTGTAACGACTGCGAATTTCATACGTGTACACAAGTTTCCAGCTGTTACTGAATTGGTGATGTAGCGCCCTCAACTGTTTCCATCGGCCAATAAGAGAATTATTCTGTTTGTCGATGTCAAAATCGTGCTTGGCGATTTCAACGCCAAGATTGGGAAGGAAGGAATCTTTGGCCCAACCGTCGGAAAATTTAGCCTTCACGACACTACCTCCAATAATGGAGAGATGCTAATCGATTTCACCGCAGGTCGGAACATGGTAGTTAGTACTACCAAATTTCAACACCTTAACATCCAAAAGGTTACATGGCTGAGTCCTGATCAAATAACACGCAACCCAATTGATCATGTTCTGATTGACGGAAGGCACGCATCGAGCGTGTTGGACGTGCGAACGTTACGTGGTCCCAACATTGACTCGGACCACTATCTTGTCGCAGCCAAGGTACGCACTAGTCTCAGCGTAGTGCACGCCGCACGTTCCAACATGCAACGAAAGCTAGACGTCGGCAAGCTGCAATCAGAACAGACCGCCGCAGCCTTCTCAAACACACTCTCCCGAATGCTTCGGGAAACCTCTCCGTCTTCTCGAGATATATGTGAGCAGTGGAAACATATCACCCGCTCCATGGACAGGGCTGCCAAGCATGTCATTGGTTATACAAAACCTGTGAAGAATACTTGGCACGATGAGGAGTGTCGCAATGCTACTGCATAGAAGAACGGTTCCTATCAGCGTACTCTGCAGTCGGGAGAAACGCGAGCTGTTAGAGAGCGATAACAAGAGAAACGGACGCAAGAAAAAGGAGCAAGAAAGACGGGAGTTTGAGGATGTTGAGATGTTACGTGACAGAAACGAAGCTCGAAAATTCTATCAAAAGCTCAAGCGTCTGACTGAAGGTTTTAAGCCCGTAGTAACTTTCTGTAAGGATGACAATGGAAATCTGGTAACGGATGAACAGGAATCACTGAGATTGTGAAGGAGTCATTCCTCTATCGCCTCCGCGTAGGTTGGAGAAATGACCTACGCGAAGGCGATGAATCGCACAATTCCGCCGATAGAGGAATGACACCGGAACCACCAGTTAATGATGGCACTATTGTAGAACCACCGGACTTTAACGAGGTCAATTCAGTTATTAAAAAGCTGAAAAATAACTAAGCGACAGGCTCTGATGGGCTACCAGCTGAGTTATTTAAGACCGGCGGCGAAGAGTTGGTTAGGAGTATGCACCAACTTTTATGCAAGATATAGTCCGACGAACGCATACCCAATGACTGGAATCTCAGTGTTCTCTGTCCTATCTTTAAGAAAGAAGACCCAGCTGTTTGCGCCAACTACCGCGGATATAAGACTCAGTCGACCGTATTGTGTAATAGGTTGAAGCCATATAACAATTCACTCATAGGACGATATCAGTGTGGCTTCAGACCAAAAAGGTCGACCAGTGATCAAATATTCACATTACGCCAAATCTTGGCAAAGACCCGTGAGTTCAACACTCACCACCTATTTGTCGACTACAAAGCTGCTTTCGACACGCCGATACGATCGAAGTTCTTCGACGCCCTGTCTGCACTAGGTATCCCGGCAAAGATTGTCCGCCTTTGCATGGCGACGCTATCTAACACACAAAGTGTTGTCAGGGTGGGGAAAAACCTCTCAGACCCCTATATAGTTATAGTCGGCGACGAGTTTAGGTCCCGTATGAACCACTAGCTGTACGAGCTACTCGATAAGGTCCAGCGCATAAAATTTCAGCGGCTGCACTGAGCTGGGCACCTCATTCGAATGGATGAAAGAGCTCTAGCACGCATGGTTTACATGGGGGGTCCGAAACGACTGGTGCCAGCGCGCACAAGATTATGGAGGCTGGCGCGCCTTCCTAAAACGAGTAATCTTTGTTGGATTTTGCTCGTCTCGAAAGTCCAGACGGTCGACTCCTGTTTTGTTTCGGGCTCATACGCATATAGCCACGTTTCGTCATCTGTCACGATTGAGTAAACGGCTTTTGACGTACCTCGCATGAATTTCTTCAGCACTTGCTTGCACTAATCGACACGATTCTTCTTTTGAGCGATTGCCAAATTATGCGGTATCCTATGTGAACAAACGTTTCTGACGTCCAAATGTTCATGTTATATTATATGAATGCTAGTCATACTAATGCCCAAGGATGCTTTCACGGTATGTCACATGACGAATCTGCTTTATCAGTTCATACACAGCATCAATGTTTTCTAGTGCGACCGATTTTGGACGACCTTCACGAAATTAGTCGGTTAGTGAACTGCGGCCGCGATTGAATTCGTTGTACCAGTTGTTCACAGAGACCAAGGATGGAGCTTCATCCCGAAAATATAATTTGAGTTGATTGGTGCATTCTTGTCTTATTAAACCATGTCGAAAATCGTAATAATTCATCGCACGAAAATGTTAACGGTTTAATTCCATGTTTTGGCCGAGATGAATTTTTTAGATGCCTGTAAAGAAACCAAATTGCGCTCGTACGTCAACGTGTGCACAGTAAGTTAGGCCTAAAAAATTTTAGACTTTAAGATGGAGACGTCAGATTGCATCTGGCAACATGTTTTGTTGCTTAGGCTAGAAATATTTGTAATATGTAACCAATGTAAACAATATGCACGAATGTATGTGTTTAATCGCGTACGAGTTGAGGGTTCGCGTTTTGTGTTGTAAAATTAAAACAAAGATTTTAACTTTTTTTGTAGAAATCACTTTGGTTTTATTTTTTGCAATATGTACGATACGCACGTACGTCTATCGACACAGGTTTTTACAAAAGAGAGCCCTCAACTCGTACGCGATTAAACATTGGTCCTTCGAGCCGGATTACAAAAGAGAGCGCGGCCCTAACCAGTCGGCCGTTTTTATATTAAAGAGAAAGTGCATTGGAAAGGACTTAATCGTAAAATATTGGTTTTCCTTCCAATGAATTTCATGTTGCGCGCAGGCAACCACTTAATATAAAAACATCTTATGTCGAAACGCGTCACGACGCATCACGCACTTAGACGCATCTCACGCGTCGACAGTATGTATGTGTATGTTTGAGATGAGGAAGCACAATTTGAGACAGAGTTCACTTACTTTTTAGTTTTTTCTTATACGATTGCCTTTAGTTTTGGGGACTCCGACCAGAATTTCCCTTTTTATTCTGCCTAGGTTTGTTGTTGGAGCTGCTCTACGTTGTATTACTCTATTCTGCTTGCAGCTGCTGGTAACCTTCCTCACCACTGATCTCTATGTGCGCTGGCACTCCTTCTCCGGCCAAAAAGCTTGCAATGTTTGCAATGATTTTTTCAGCGTTTTTTGTATTTAAAATCTGTTTTTCACTATTCCGTACAACTCTATAACTTATAAAACTAAAGTTTTCCAAACTATCCAAATTATGCGCGCGTTACATTGCTCGACGATCGCTTGCTCTCATTGCTTTTTCTATTTTTCTTTTTGTTTTTATTCGAAACAGTGTCGTTGCTTATAGGAATAAAATGAAAGCATTAAGTGATAAATCACATTTAGAGTAAGTCGATGTGTGAGAGCTTGCTTTGTCATGGTGGAGGGGGGTTTGTCTTCGGCGGTTGGTTTTGCGAATTTGTACGAAGACTTCAGGCGAACAAATGGTCGTGTACCATTCAGAATTGACCGTCCTACGTTGCTTAAGAGGAACAAAAGCCACATGATCCATTCTGCCGAAGACATAGGCAACCATTTGTTTCGCAGTGCCTCATCCGCGAACAACTTTTGTTGGATTTGAATCGTCGCGGAACACCCACACAGTTCATTGCTGTTTTGTTTCCGACTCATACGCATATATCCATGATTCGTCACCTAAGACGATCTTATAAATGTCGCACCGCGTGCGTATTTTTTCAGCATTTCTTTGCACCAATCCACACAAGCCTTTTTTGGGCGATTGTCAAATTATGCGGAATTCATCGCGAACAAACCTCATTAAAATATCAATAAAATTCCCTTGAAAGCAGGTTGAGCAGGTTAAGAATTTAGCTGTATTTGAAAATAACAATTCTGCTATAAGCATTAATGTGTTTAGGTATGCACATTGGTCTTCAAGTAAGTTTAGGTTGACTAAAAATGTACCAAAATTCTGCTAACGCAGATTTGTCTAAAATCTGCCCATGATTCCAAACTTTCAAATCCGAAAATCCTAGCTGATTCTATTTTCGAAATAAACATTTAAAAAAACCATAAATCATTCCCACTTTTCTAATGTATCTCACTTCTCCTGACGCCATCAACACGTATACCAAAGATATGACGATTTATGTTCTTTGCTTATATTGGTTCTGGTGCACCGTCGCACCAAACTTGACCAAACTTATGATGTTACTTTCTGTCGATCCCATCAACACGTAAACCAAATATCATCCCCGCACCTCATATAGATGCAAAGAAATGTGGATTTTTGGTTATCGCTTATACATCAGCAATCTGCCAGTGAAAGTCCCGTCAAAATCGGTCCTGCAGTTTCAGAGATTAGCCGGAACAAACAGACAGACAAACATTTAAAAAAAATTTAGTTTGGTGTATGTACCATGTATACATCAATATGCATTTAGTAAAAAACTGTTATTTTAATATTACAAACAGACCCTCC
Organism: Leucophenga maculata; assembly: GCA_035044805.1. Classification (NCBI taxonomy): domain Eukaryota; kingdom Metazoa; phylum Arthropoda; class Insecta; order Diptera; family Drosophilidae; genus Leucophenga; species Leucophenga maculata. The sequence continues at coordinate 61,158 of JAWNNP010001832.1, forward strand.
AATTTTATTTATATGTATAGATGTGTAAACAGATACTAGTTCAATGTGTTTATGTTCGCAATACTTATTCCGTCATCCTTTTGTACTTTTAGGATTATCTATGACTAGACTAATGTGGGTGTTTGTTGGATAAACTACATATTGTATGTGTATTCTTATCGTATTAATAATTAACTATTTTTTTTTTATTTTATGTATATGTATTTGTGTGTGTGTTAATAGAAGTCAATGCTAGTTTTACTTAAGAAATGACATATATATGTTCATTTCGAAAAAGGGATCAGCTAGGATTTTCGGACTTGAAAATTTGGAATCGTGGGCAGATTTTAGACAAATCTGCTTTAGCAGAATTTCGGTACATTTTTGGTCAACCTAAACTTGCTTAAAGACCACCGTGTATAATGAGGAGCGGAAAGTAATCCGTGGTCCGCTATGTTACACGCGAGGTGGGCAGAGTATTCATGTTAGTTAGTTGCTACTGGAGAAAAATGATGCAGATGCACATTTTGCTTGGATAAAGAATTTATCGAGGTATGTATTTATTTTTTAAATGTTAAGTGAAAAATTATTTATTTATTTTTTTCCTTTTTTTTTTTTTCTATGACTAGACTTACACGTTCGCAGCTGACAGTACGTTGCCAGGAGCTATTTTTCTGCAATACTTAAATGGCCGACAACCGTCTTCCGGTCATGGCCGGTTTTAGGAAGGTGCGCCAGCCAACATAACCTTGTGCGCGCTGGCGCCAGTTGTTTTGAATGCCAAGTACGGAGAGATCTCTACATTCCTGGTCGTACCAACGCGTGCCTGGTCGTCCTCTAATCAAGTTTGAGCCCCCCATGTAAACCATGCGTGCTGGAGCTCTTTTATCCATTCGAATGAGGTGACAGCCCAGTGCAGCCGCTGGAATTTTATGCGCTGGATAAGTCAACTTCATTGAATAGTTCGTACAGTTCGCGGTTCTTACGGGACTTAAACTCGTCGCCGACTCTAATAGGACCGAAAATCCTGCGGAGAATCTTCCTCTCTAAGACTTACATCGCTGATCTCATCTGACTCAATCACGGTCCATGCCTCTGCGCCATACAGTAGGACCGGGAGTATCAGCATCTTATAGATCTTTATTTTCGTCTGTCGAAAGAGAGGGCTTTACTTCTCATTTGCTTGCTCAGCTCAAGCAGTTAAAGCATCTGTTTGAAAGCGTGATTCTTCGCCTGATCTCCAGGCTGACATTGTTGTTATCTCGGATCCAAGATAGGCGAAGTTTTTTACAACACTGAAGTAGAAATTCTCCATCGTCACTTGACCGTCCAAGACGCGATGACGGAGTGCGAGAAGACGCCAAGTACTTCGTCTTGTCCTCGTTCACCGCTAGACCCATGAGCCAGAGACTGTTTTTCAATCTCCGAAAACGCCTTGCCGACTCGTCGTTCCTGCGTACCGATGATATCGATGTCATCGGCGTAAGCGAGCAGCATCACTTCCTTTTGGAAGATCGAGCTCGACATACTCTGTATGTACGGGCACTGGCGTAGGATGTATTCCATCAGAAGATTGAAAAAATCGCACGACAGAGCATCGCCCTGCCTGAAACCTCTCTTGGTATCAAAGGGGTCGGAGAGGTTTTTCGCCACCCTGACAACGCTTTGTGTGTTAGATAGCGTCGTCATGCAAAGACGGACAATCTTTGCCGAGATACCTAGTGCAGACAGGGCGTCGAAGAACTTCGATCGTATCGGCGTGTCGAAAGCGGCTTTGTAGTCGACAAATAGGTTGTGGGTGTCTTTGGTGAACTCACGGGTCTTTTCCAAGATTTGGCGTAATGTGAATATTTGGTCACTGGTCGACCTTTTTGGTCTGAAGCCACACTGATATCGCCCTATCAGTGAATCCGTATATGGTTTCAGCCTATTACACAATACGCGCGACAGAATCTTATATCCCATGTAAAGGAGACTTATTCCGTGGTAGTTGGCGCAAACAGCGGGGTCTCCTTTCTTAGAGATAGGATAGAGAACATTGAGACTCCGGGTATGCGTTCATCGGACCATATCTTGCATAAAAGTTGGTGCATACTCCTAACCAACTCTTCGCCGCCGGTCCTTAAATAACTCAACTGGCAGCCCATCAGAGCCTGCTGCTTTGTTATTTTTCAGCTTTTTAATAACTCAATCGACCTCGTTATAGTCCGGTGGCTCTACAATAGTGTCATTATTAACTGGTGTTTCCGGTGTCATTTCTCTATCGGCGGAATTGTGCACTTCATCGCCTCCGAGTAGGTTGGAGAAATGACTCCTCCATAATCTCAGTGATTCCTGTTCCTCCGTTACCAGATTTCCATTGTCAACCTTACAGTAAGAATTAATCACAGGTTTTGTATAACTAATGACATCCTTGGCAGCCCTATCCATGGAGCGGTTGATATGTTTCCAATGCTCACATAAGACAGAAGACGGAGAGGTTTCCCGGAGCAGTAGGAAGAGTGTGTTTGAGAAGGCTGCGGCGGTCTGTTCTGATTGCAGCTTGCCGACGTCTAGCTTTCGTTGCATGTTGGAACGTGCGGCGTGCACTACGCTGAGCCTAGTGCGTACCTTGGCTGCGACAAGATAGTGGTCCGAGCCAATGTTGGGACCACGTAACGTTCGCACGTCCAACACGCTCGATGCGTGCCTTCCGTCAATCAGAACATGATCAATTTGGTTGCGGGTTATTTGATCTGGACTCAGCCATGTAGTCTTGTGGATGTTAAGATGCTGAAATCTGTACTGCTAACTACCATGTTCCGACCTGCGGCGAAATCGATTAGCCTCTCTCCATTGTTGGAGGTTGTGTCGTGAAGGCTAAATATTCCGACGGTTGGGCCAAAGATTCCTTCCTTCCTAATCTTGGCGTTGAAATCGCCAAGCACGATTTTGACATCGTGTTTGGGACAGCGCTCGTACAGACGTTCCAAGCGCTCATAGAACTCATCTTTAGCATCGTTGTCTTTGCTCTTCCGTCCGGGGCAAGTGCGCACATAATCAGGCTGATATAAAAATATTTGCCTTGAGCGTATTGCGGCTAGACACCGTCAACAGACTGGATTGAGTGCGGTCACGTAGTTTCTTACTCACCACGAAACCACATCCAAAAATTCGTGCTTACTCGCATGTGCAGCTGTAGTAGATGCTCACAGGATGCGGTTTTGGATGCATCGTTGTTGGGACACTAAGTACATAAACTTAGTGTTTTTTGTTTGATGGTTTCTGCAACGTGCACTTGAACACGTTGAGAGCGGAGAAGTATCGCTGAAAAAGAGCTGAGATCAAAACGCTTAGAATGTCGTTTTTGAACTGATTTTATTTTAGAAATGTTTCTCCTTTTATACAAAATTTACAATAGAAAATAGAACTTAGGTGGTAACATTTTGTCCCTTTTGGGCAATTACAAACAGTAATAAAAAAAGTAATAAATTGTGGGAAATTGTGTTTACATAATTACAAAAATAGAAGGAAAAACAATTAACGCTGAATTATTTTGACACTTGACATAAAACTTATGAGACGGATGCAGACTGTTGCATTCGTCGCACGTAGACGTACCGTAATAAAACTCGGGTGCATTTGGTTGCAAGGTGAGTACGAAATGCAGACGTCGCGCACAAAATCGAACCGTAATAAGTCACAGCATGCGTTCGTTCAATTCTTTTCCGTTTTTATAAATGTTTTGTCACATGATTAGAATGCAAAAGAATATTTGTACACATTGTTTATGCGTGTGTTTATTGTTAAACCATAAAACGTGGCGTAGGTCGTAAACATTGTGTTTAGAAAAACGCATAAAATATCTAATTTTAATAACCAAAATAATTCAAGTGCATGTCGATTGTTTGTATGCAACATTAAAATAGTTTGAATATTTTTATTACTTAATTAAGTATTCTATTCATATACTATTTATACATTCTCCCGCCCGGTTAAATATTTATTTAACCCTAACTTAAATCAATAGAGAATGTGGGTGGTTGTGAAGAGATCGTAGAATCGCCAATGTTGGTGTTGATCGCTGATACAAGTGGTTGTGCTCTGTCGCGTTCGTTGATAGTAGCTGTTGGTTGCTTCCTTCGTGAGTAAATTGCCTTGATGATATATATTGCAATTGCTGCTAGTGAGATGACAAGTGCCACGTATGAAATGATGTGGTGATGTTGCTTCTCTAAATTCTCAAAGGGCAGCTGGAATTGATTACGCAATTTGTGTTGTAAACGTATCAATTCTTCTTCGTTTGATTTTGTGCTGATGGTGCTGACAGACGCTGTGTTGGTTGGTTCTGAGTAATTGTAGTTAAGTGCGTTAAATCGTGCATAAGACAAACGCACCGATCTTGTCGTTGAACTGTGGCCAGTAACAGTAATGTGTTGATTTCGTATAGTACAGCTAGCGTCTAGTATCAGAAGTCCTGATTGTTCCAATTCTATCGCTGTAGTGTGCTCATCGCAGACTGCTGATAAATCCATTTTAGATTTTGTTCCAAAAATCCAGCTATTCTTTTGTCTCATTGGATACCATACGAATGATTTGTTAGTATTCACCAATTTACATTCTTGAGACGATTTATTGTTAAACATTTGAAACTCACAACCCGTATTGGTTGAAAAAATGGATTGTTTATTGTAACAAATGTACGATTCTGTATTAAGCGGATGGCAGCTCCTTAAGTTGTCCCAATTCATCGAAAAGCCTTGGTCTCGATGGTTGTTGATTGCAAGAATGGGCGCTGCAACGTGTATCACTTGCATATCAGTTCCATTAGTTAATGGAATAGGTACCATGTTAAACAGTTCAAATTGTTGATCTGTTACCAGTGTCACCTTGAATATGACATGCTCCTGTGTGACTGTGCCTTCAACATTTAGCAGCTTATATAATTGAAGAACATCTTCATCAATTATTGGAAGCATTTGTCCTGGTCTCAGATGAACACGCATTTGCTCAAGCTGTGCCTTTAACTGATGAGTAGTTAATAGTGTTGGGCTTATTTTGTTGTGCCTGGCGTCAGTTAGCACGTCTAAAATTTGAGTTTGAACTCTCTGTAGGTTGGCAGCAATAATTGTTAACTGAGTTGTTAACGTGAGATACCATTGGAAATACTGGTTTGGGTGTACTGACGTAGATATCTCATTTAATTGCTTTTGCATTTGAATTAAACGAGAATCGGTTTCATTTTCATACCTCTTCATTATATTTATTGAAGAATCGACGACTGATGTTTGATTTTTCAGTAATTCTAATAAATATTGTTCATTAGATTCGACCTTCCGGATGGTTTGAGTCATCTCTTCTGCGTAGTTGGAGTCAAGAACGCCAAACAAACCTCGCGCGATATTTCCAATAATGTCTAAAGCAGCTCTACGGTGACGATGCTTGGTTAACAGCTCGTCCTCCATTTTTATTTCGGCTTTAATATGTTCGAAGTGCTGTGCAGTACTGGAACACGTAATGGTTTTTGGCATCTTTGAACATATATTGTTTAATGGTGTTCGTTCCGTTTATGAACATGTCTAGATCTTGTCGATAAGGTTCCAGATCATAGTACACTATTAAATGCCAATCGCTAATGGCAAGTCGTGTCGTTCCAATATTTTCAAAGAAAATGCCCGGCTGTGCTGCGAATCTTGTGATTTGAACTGCCGATGAAGCCATAGCCAACGGAAGAAGTAACAGCGTTATGAGCATTGTTGTCCATAAGGCTGCACCTTTCGAAGTTCGCTGTCTCTTTGAAGGTTCGGGTGGCTCGGAATTGTTATCCATTTCACTCTCGTCGATAACATGTTTCTTGGCATGCCTTTCTTCATGCATTATTGGTGCTAAACGATGAATCGATCGTTTGAAATCGCCTCGTTTTGTCTTCACATCTGCTACGCGAACATAACCATCATGTCCAGGGTAAAGTTTCATTATACGTCCCAGCAGCCATTGCTGCACTGGAACGTTGTCTTCCTTAATTACAACTAAAGTGCCTTCTTTGACGTTGGTAAAAGGTTTCGTCCATTTTTGTTTCTGCTGAAGCTGTTGCAGATATTCATCGGACCATTGATTCCAAAACGCGTGCTTTAATTTGGACACCAAATTCCATCTCTGTCCTAGAGACAAGGCCTTATCTGTCGGATACCTATCAGCTTGTGCTGTTAATGGTTCTCCAATTAAAAAGTGTCCAGGAGTGAGTGCCGTTATATCGTTGGGATCGTCTGAGATAGGTGTCAATGGTCTTGAATTTAGTATCGCTTCTATTTCCACGATTACTGTCTCTAACTCTTCATATGTTAGTGAAGCTGTAGATACGTTCCTTAACAACAAATTCTTTGCTGACTTCACTGCTGCTTCCCATAACCCACCAAAATGAGGTGATCTAGGCGGAATAAAACGAAATTCCACGCCTTTTTTATTACAAATATTAACAATTTGCTCCTTTGCTTTGGATGAAAATATGGCATTTTCAAGTTCTTGTAACTTGTTATGTGCTCCAACAAAGTTCGTGGCGTTGTCGCAATGCAAAGTTTTGCATTTTCCTCGTCGACTTATAAAACGCCTCAAAGCCGCAAGAAACGCGTCAGTAGTTAAGTCACTGACCAACTCAAGATGAATTGCCTTCGTGGTAAAACAGCAAAAAACTGCAATATATGCCTTGTGTGGACGTTTTCCTCTGATTTTATAGTGAATCCAAAATGGACCACAATAATCGACACCTGAATTTAAAAATGGTCTCGCTTGGGTTACTCGTAGCGGTGGAAGATTGCCCATAATTTGCTGCAGCATTTTCGGTTGCATTTTATTACAGTGTACGCAGTGTTTGCCTCCTTGCATTGCTTATCCAAAATCTTTGGCGAGATTTTGCTAGTAAGCTTTGAGGTCCACAATGCATGTTGTCTTCGTGGAATTCTCTCAATAATATTTTGACCAGAGGATCATTGTATGGTAGCAGCATTTGATGTTTAGCGTCGTAAGGTAGTGATGATTCCTCTAGACGCCCTCCAACTCGTACAACAGCCTCTTCGTCTACATACGGAGTTAAACTTTTTAAAGTACTGCTTCTAGGAACAGTTTCTCCTTTTTGAAGGTACGCTATTTCCTCCTTAAAATCTGCTTTCTGAATGCCTTTAATAATTATTTTCAAAGCATATTCAAGCTCGTCTTGTGATAATTGGTTTCGTTGCTTTGTTTTGAAACGCAACATGTATGCTACTATGCGTTGTAGCCTTCGGAAGGAGTTTCCATGATTTATTTTGTATATCAGGTCCTCCGTTTGTGTAACTATTCCAGTAGTTTTCTTAACCTTGATCTTTGTTTCTAGATCACCAGTTATGCTCTCTGGTTTAGCCTTGAATGGGGCTGGCCAGCTCGATTCGGATCCATATAAATACACTGGACCATGCAGCCATACGCCGATGTCGAGAAATCTTTTGGCGGATATACCTCTCGAAAGAACATCTGCCGGGTTGATACTGGATCTGACATGCCTCCATGTGGCACATGTCTTTTGCTGTATTTTAGCAACTCTATTCGCAACAAAAGTATGAAATGACGATGCTGTAGCGTTAATCCAAAATAACACTATCTCGGAGTCGGACCATAAAAACGCTGGTGCGCTTCCTAATCTTGTATCCTTCTGAACTCTTGATAATAGTTCAGCTCCTAATTCTGCCGCACAAAGTTCCAATCTCGGTAAAGTTTGTTTTGAAACTGGCGCGACTCTTGACTTTGCACATAGCAGCTGAACTGTCACTTTTTTGTTTTTGTGAACAGATCGAATATATGCAGCTGCTCCATATGCCTTCTCAGATGCGTCAACAAATATGTGAATTTGTTGATTTAATGGATTTTCACCATTATTTATGTGCCTTAACACACTGACTTCGTTGAGATTGAGAAGATCTTTTCGATATGAATCCCACTCAGCCTCCAGCGCGCTAGGAAGTTTATCATCCCAGTCTAGCTTCTGATGCCATAACTCTTGCATGAACATCTTTCCTCGTACTACCACTGGTGCGAATAATCCAAGTGGATCAAAGATCCTAGCTAAGTCGGAACAAATACTCCGCTTAGTTATTGGTGTACTCATATTAATTTGAGCTTTACCACACAGTTTGTCTATTTTCGGATTCCACATCATTCCCAAAGTTTTCGTTGTGTTGTTATCGTTAGTTTCAAGGTCTAACATAACTTCCTGGTCTTCCGCGGGAATATTCGTCAACAACTGATGATTGTTAGCACACCACTTGCGTAGCTTGAAACCGGCTGCAGATAGCATTGTCCGTAACTGATGTTGAATTTCTATGGCATCCACAATATTGTCAGCTCCAGTTAGGCAGTCGTCTACATAAAAGTCGTCTTGTAATGCTGTTGCCCCCAATGGAAATGCTTGTTTCTTTTGGGTAGACAAATATTGAAGGCACCTCGTCGCTAGATAAGGTGCTGATTTTGTTCCATATGTCACTGTCTTCAATCGATATGAACAAATCTCATCGTTCGGATTTTCTCTCCACATAATTAGTTGATGGTACTGATCAGCGGGATTAATCCAAATCTGGCGATACATTTTCTCTATGTCTGCAGTGAAAACGTATTTATGCATTCTGAACCTCAGCAGAATCGAAAACAAATCGCTCTGAACTGTAGGACCTGCATGTAAAATATCATTTAATGATTTGCCAGTAGATGTTTTTGCAGAAGCATCAAAAACTACTCGTAGTTTTGTTGTGGTGCTTTCTGGTTTCAGAACACAGTGATGCGGCAAAAAATAATGCTCTGCAGGTAATTCACCATGTTGTAGCTTCTTCCGGGCCAGAGATTCATATTCGGCCATGAATTGGCATATTGCGCATGAAGAGCTGAATCCTTTTGAAGCCGTTGTTCGAGTGCTAAAAACTTCTCTTAGCTATCTCTCGCGATTCTCCAAGTGTTTTGGTGTTGTCAGTAAATGGAAGGTTTACAATATATTTTCCGTCTTGTGCATTTCGTACATTCTGTAAGAAATGTTTTTCACATTGGGATTCCACAGCAGTTCGCTGAGGCTCTGTTGTATTCAAATCCTCTAGCTTCCAGAACCGTTCTAACAACTCATCAGTTGTATAAACAGCACACATTGGCCTTCCGGGCCCAAAAGCTTGTACTTTTCCAATGACCACCCATCCCAATTTTGTGTTTTGGATTGTAGGTTTACTGGGTCCTGAACTTATTTGTTCAGGGTTCATAATTGCGTGGTAATACTCGGCACCAAGCAATAAATCAATCTTTCCTGGTTGATTGAATTTTGGATCAGCTAACTGAAGACCGTCTGGCAGTTGACAGCAAGTTTTATCGATGAATTGTGTTGGCTGATCGTTCACAATTCGTGGAAGAACGAAAGCTTCGAAATGTGTAGCAAAATTGCCATGGAGTGATTTAAGAATTACATTGGTTCGAGATGCAGCCGATTTACTTTTTCCACCAATGCCTTCACGAAGTATTGGATGTTTTAAGAGATAACGTTTTTATGACTCTTTCTGATATCAGATTCACTTGTGAACCTGAATCCAAGAGTGCTCGAAATTCACCTGCTAGGCCATTCTGTCCTTCAATTATGACTCTAGCGGTAGCCAAAAGTATGTAGTCTGCTGATTTTCTATTGTTAGTAGCAGCGACTAATTTTGGTTCTGTTAAATCATTTTTAGGTTCCAAATGAAGTAACGTATTGTGTCTCTTGTCACACCTTGTGCAGTTTCTCCAGGCACAAGTCTTGGCTTGATGATCATGACGGAAGCAATTTACACATAGGCGTTGTTTTTGCACCCAATTGAGTCGTTCTGATGCAGATTTTTTCAAGAACTGCTCACATCTGTACAATGGATGGCTTGCTTTTTCACAAAATTTGCAAACAAAAATTTTGGATGTTGTCGCTGTAGTAATCTTTTTGACCTTTTCAATTGGCTTATCTTTTCGACCAATTGCTTCCATTGTTCGAAACCGATGTTCCAGGAAGGTAACAAATCCAGTTACAGGCTGAAGATCTCTACTATTTGATAATGACTGTTCATATAAGCTATGATTGTATTTGTCCAGTTTTTTTGTAAACAAATATACTAATATTGGATCCCATGTTTGAATATCAATATTAATATTTTGTAACGCAGCCAAGGATTCCTTTATTGTGTCGTGGAAATCCTTTATCTGATTAGACTCATTGCTAATCAACGGGTATTCTATCAGCTTTTGGAACAATACTGACGTTATGATTCGTTTATTGTCGAAACGATCTTTTAACGTTGTCCATGCTGTTTCATAATTTCCTTCTGTCAGTGAGAGGTGACGAATTATTCGTTCCGCCTCGCCTGACACGTTTGCCTTCAAGTACCACATTTTTTCAATTGAAGACAACTGTGATTCATGAATCATTTTCTTGAAAATATCATGAAATTGCTGCCATTTTGTATAGTCTCCCTCAAATCGTGGGATGGCTATCTTTGGCAGTTGAATCGCTGGTTGATGAGAAATCAGTGAAGATCTATCCAACTCAGCTCGTGTCGATGTTTGCATATTGTTGACTGCTGACTCTGCTTGGATGTAAACAGCCAGATTGTATCCTTCATTTTCTGCATTTGGATACTCTGCACAGATTTGGAAATGGAGTGTTTCAATTAAACTCCACAACCTTTCAATCGCACTTTTGTTTGGTGTTTGTTGCTCCATATGTCTGGACAATGATGCTAGCATAGCATCCTGCCGTCTAATGAGGACGAACAACGTGTTATTTTCTGGAACTCTTGTCTTTGCTTTTATAGAGTCCGAAAATAATGTTATGCACTCATTGTACATCTTGCTAATTTCTTCAAAATATTTTGTCGTAAAATATTCATGCTGCTGACTATGTAATATGTCAGGATGATTTTTTATTGCTCTGTCTCCATTTTGGAATTTTTCCGAGAGCTTCTGTAAGTGCCGTAACTTATTTTCAAAGTACTCCGGCTGACTCTTCCTATCGTGGGAGTCTTTTTTGAAATTTCTGATAAAGGTCAGAATTTCTTCTCCGATTTTGCTTTGTTCGGCAAAAAAATCTGCTATATTAGCCATTTTATTTATTTTTCGTTTTTCTTTTTTATATAAATTAACTTGGTGCTTGTATTATACTTGGTTTATCTTGACCCGTTGGAGGTAATTTAGTTTGTCTTGGACTGGCTGTGCCTCTACTCACAACCGAAGATTGGTCTAAAGATAGCAGATATAATATTGTGCACACAAAATTTATTTATTGTAGGGAATCTGTAAACGTACAATCTTTTGTATCTTTTACTCCCTATTACGGATCCTTAGTCTATCTTGACTTTCAGGGATTTATCCGCTTGTTATGTTAACTTCTTCGTGTTCAATGTTGAACCTGCCGAAAGTTATGTTTTACGTTGATTCCGCCGAACTCGTGTTGTCTTTGCAAACCGTCTTGGATGTTTGTTCCAAGGATCTGCAAGTTTCGCCAAATGAATCTTAGTTCGTGTTCGTAAGAGTTCGCCAAATGAATCTCTTTGTAGGAGTCACCAAAATGATGAATCCTACTTACGTCCAAATGTCGGGGGTCCAAAAAAAAGACTGCCTTCCGACGTCGGGGTCACCAAAATGTTGATCGTTGTTAGGACACTAAGTACATAAACTTAGTGTTTTTTGTTTGATGGTTTCTGCAACGTGCACTTGAACACGTTGAGAGCGGAGAAATATCGCTGAAAAAGAGCTGAGATCAAAACGCTTAGAATGTCGTTTTTGAACTGATTTTATTTTAGAAATGTTTCTCCTTTTATACAAAATTTACAATAGAAAATAGAACTTAGGTGGTAACATTTTGTCCCTTTTGGGCAATTACAAACAGTAATAAAAAAAGTAATAAATTGTGGGAAATTGTGTTTACATAATTACAAAAATAGAAGGAAAAACAATTAATGCTGAATTATTTTGACACTTGACATAAAACTTATGAGACGGATGCAGACTGTTGCATTCGTCGCACGTAGACGTACCGTAATAAAACTCGGGTGCATTTGGTTGCAAGGTGAGTACGAAATGCAGACGTCGCGCACAAAATCGAACCGTAATAAGTCACAGCATGCGTTCGTTCAATTCTTTTCCGTTTTTATAAATGTTTTGTCACATGATTAGAATGCAAAAGAATATTTGTACACATTGTTTATGCGTGTGTTTATTGTTAAACCATAAAACGTGGCGTAGGTCGTAAACATTGTGTTTAGAAAAACGCATAAAATATCTAATTTTAATAACCAAAATAATTCAAGTGCATGTCGATTGTTTGTATGCAACATTAAAATAGTTTGAATATTTTTATTACTTAATTAAGTATTCTATTCATATACTATTTATACAGGTTTTTAGAGCAATCCTGTCCTATCCATCGGATTTCTTGAATTGCATTGATGCCAGCCTTGCATCTTCTATAAGTTATTAAATCTGAAGTTCTAAAATATAACAATACATCAAAAAAAATTATTTAACAATATAGCAGATACTTCTAATATTAGAATTTATAGTGAGCTCAGAAAATTGTTTTTCTGTCTTTGATTACTGCTCACAGCTTCCCCGTTCTTCACGAGAAACTACATCGTTCGTCATTGACATTAAATTAAGTTCTGAGAGTCTTATGTGGATTAATAAGATTAAAATATCCGTTGATTATTTCGTCGAAGACGTGAAATCGTTAACGTATTCGTCAGACATCTTGGTTGTGGGTTAGGATGCCTCTGAAGTTCACTCGAATATTTGAGTTTAAAACGTTCGATTTCAGTTTTAACAAAAGGAAATAAGTTCTTATGTATATTTTCATTTCTTACATACAAGGGAGCTGCAGTTATTGTTCATAGTATCATAGATTGTGCGCGTTGGATTAATTCAATGTTACTAGTACTGGGGTTTCCTCATAATTCAATACCGTATGTCCAAAAAGTCTTAATGACACTGTGTTCATGCATGAATGCCTGAACATGTAATATGCGACAAACGCTCAGAAACGTCCGGTAAAAAAAATGCATACACAGTGCAGTTGTCGTAAGCATTGGAACTAACACTTGATAAGTGCAACGTGTTTATTTAGTGTCGTCGTCTGTTTTCTAATAGCTTCTTCTCCGCGTAGTTATTTAACACTTGACAAGTGCAGCGTCTTTATTTAGAATCGACGTCTTTTTTAATAGCTTCTTCTCCGCGTTGGTCTTAATAGTTTCTGCTACGCGTCTGTATATTATATAAATAGTTTAGATTACCCTGAGTCCTACAAACTCAGCGATAGCAATTAAATAGTTTTAAGAGAGCATAAGTTTTAAGAAGAAAAAGGGAGCCTCAACGAGTTCGGTTCATATTTCTGTATATTCTGTGGCTTAAACAGCAAAAAGTGTAAATTATACTTTTAAATGTGGCAAAACCAATTTTAGCTGTGATTCGAGGCACACCAAAGTCAACAAGGTGACCAAATAAAAAACCACCTCCATCCGTTACGCCAAAAATAAAATAAAATATTATAATATAAAAAGTATTCACCAAAAAACTCCTTTAAGATTATGACTGAAAAGACGATGCAGTTGTTGAAGGATCAGGCAACCCTAAAAGAAGAAATACAGCGGTCAATAACAAAACAGGCAAGTTTACCAAGCATAGAGAAACTGGCTGAAAAGTTTATTGGCAATCATATCATCCATATCAATCCAATCATGAATATTTTAATGGAAATGTATATGATACCACAATGGCTAGCATAAATGCTTACATAGAGTCTACGTTGAATACATCGTTAAATAGGTCGAAATATCCGACCGACCCAGCTCATCTAAAGTAACTGATGAGCAAAGGGACGCAGATAATGTAGCTATAAGCTGCCATCCTAAGTCATCAAAAGTACCTGATGATGAAGTGACGTCAATAATATCCATCAATGCATCAGAAGTACATGATGACCAAATGGAAGTCAACTCACAAAGGAGCTCCAGTCCTGCTTAATTTTTGGTAGATCTCGTACAAAGAAGATCTGATCGAGTTAGGCAACAAATGTGCCAAATCAACGACAGCTTAGAAAAGCAAAACATAACGGATCTATTAAGAGATCAAGCTATGTTAAAGAGCTATTGGTCTTCAGTGGAGGACACCCTTCCAAAATTAGAGGGCAAAGACATAAAATATGGATTTGACCAAGATGAGATGGATATTCTCAAAGCGTAAGTCGCTGGGCTTTCGGTAGTCATTGGTAAAATAATCAAGGAGCTATTCGACACAAAAGTCGATGTGCCAGAGCTACCAAATATAGATCTTCCAAATTTCAATGGAGTGGGCAACATTTTATGAGCTATTCTCAGAAATGATCGATGGCAAAAATGATCTCAGTGACACAAGAAAACTGGGTTATCTAAAAACATGCCTAAAAGGAGAGGCTAAAATGGTAGTCGGCCATCTGCTGATAGGAGAGCATGAAAAACATTTACGTTATTCGCGAAAAAACCAAGATTTCCCATGAAGCAGATGTAATATTTGTAGAAATACTGCTGCGTAGAATCTTACCAGAAGCCTTACAACTTTATGAACAGCTCGTGAAAAAGGCAATAACCATCCAATCATTAAAATACGTTCTGGAATTTATTGAGCAACAACATAGTTCAATAAATTCGGTCCAAACAAACGTCTACCAAAAACCAACAACGAGAACACAGTGCAAAATGTGCATATTTTGTTTAAAGGAGGGTCACGAAATCAGCCAATGTCTAAAGTTCAGAGGCGAATCGATTACAAGGCGAAGAGAGAGGTGTTTTAGACAGCATAACGTTAAAGACTATAAAAAGAATTGGAAATACAATGCAGGTCACCATAACCTGCTGCACGAAGTCTTTAAAACAGGTAGTGTCTCTAGCAAACTCCCTTAAAAATAATTAAGCGCAAGACACGCTTTTGGCTACAACACTCATAAAAGTCAAGAATTCAAAAGGCAATTATGAATAGCTGAGAGCTATAATTGATGGTGGTTCTCAGAAAACGCTGATTTCGGAGGAAGCGGCACAGAGTATGAACCTACAACGAGTGAAAGGCACAGTGGAAGTTCAAGAAATGTTCTCAGAAGGCAAGATTCGAAAAACAAGATATGTCTTCATATCAATCCCAGAATGGATAGCACTTTCAGCGCAGCCATTGAAGCTTTAGTGCTTCCCAAACTCCAATGAGCTCCACTGAGCAAAAAATTCGTCGATGTCGAAAAGATTGGAAACAATGCGATCTAGCGGATCCAGAGTTTAACAAGCCCAGCAGAATCGACGGCATAATTGGAGTGGACCTCTTACCCAAAGTAAGGAGGTGAAGGGTCAAAACAGTTGATGGAATGATGGTCCAAAAAACCAAACTGGGGTGGATTGTTTCCGGTAACATATCTACAGCATCCAAGAAGAAGATTGTAAGTGCAACTACGACAACAGCAGCGAAAAAGAACAAAATGCTGAGTGCGAAACAATTTTTAAAATAACAACAGCGGTGGATCCGGAGGACAGGATAGCGTCATGGTTTTAATCTGGGTAACTCACTCAAGCAGGCTCTAGACTTCTGCAAATGGAAAAGAAATTTAAATGCAATCCGAATTTAGTATGTTGCCTGTATTCAAAAACAAACCAATATAAGGCAAATTTTGAAGAAAGGTGGAATGCATTTGCGAAAATGAGTATCGAACGATAAAAGGATCATTGGCGAAATCAAAGGCTACAATCACAAAAAAAAAGAAGTGTTTTCTCCTTTTCATTGGAAAGGTCAAGGCAAACCCGTATCACAAAGCGTACAGCTCTATCTCAACTGGCAAGAATATTCGACCCACTGGGATGGCTTACACCAGTTACGCTGCAAGGCAAATGTTTTATACAAGAGCTATGGAGATCACCGCTTAGTTGGTATCAGGATGTTGATGCTGCAATGATTAACTACTGGCAAGATTTCGCATTTGAATTGACGGCATTAACCAGAATTTGCATTCCAAGATGGACCGGAAAAAGTGAGGCAGACATTACTGAACTCCATGGTTTTTGGATTGCCTCAGAAAAAGCATACGCAGCGGTGATATACTCCAAGATTGCCAGCTCAATAATACTGACAGCCAAAAGTTAGGTGAACCCAATAAAAAATAAGAAAACTATTCCAAAATTGGAGCTGTGCGCAGCACAATTACTTGCCAATCTGATTTTCAGACCCCAACAAATTCTAAGTGGCAAAACAGAACTTCATGCCTGGAATAACTCACAAATTACCCCAGCCTGGATTAAAAATCAGCGTAGCAAGCATCAGTTCATCAAAAGTAGAATACATGAGTGAGACATCAATAAAAAATTGTAGGCTAACGCAAGGAACTATGTCCCATCGAAAGAAAACCTTGCAGATCTGGCTTCCAGAGGCGCCAAAAAATTAAGAATCATGTACAATTTGATGGCACGGTCCAAACTGGCTAGTAGAACCATCCTGTAAGTGGCCAAAATGTGGAGAGTCAGATTCTTATTATATCAACGGTGACTCTGAAAGAAAATAGGCTCACGAAACTGCTGACAAAATATTAATAAGCGTGATAGCATTTGTTCTATGATTCATATCAAATCTGTGAGGAATAAAGCACTCTTCTTTATGCCAAACCGTGGAAAAATTAGAAATTGCCAAGAACGAGATAATTAAATTACGACAGCTGGTGGATGTGGGAAACGAATTTAAATTATTAAAAAACAAATAACAGCTGGATACCAAAAGTAAGGTAAAAGCAGTCTACCCATTTTTGGATAAGAATGTGGGAGGCCGACTTCTAAATGCAATGCTTCCCTACTGTGTCAAGCAACCAACTATTCTAGGAAACTCGCACCTTGCTTTGGTTATAACAAAGGAAGCTCACAAAACTACCTTACATGGACGGCTAAAGCTGATGAAAAAAATTACATTCAGAGCAATTACTGGATATTTGTCATTCGGAACACATTAAAGAAATACGTACGAGAATGTGTAACCTGTATAAAGTACCGACATCAGGATCATGCGGGTCAATTGATTGGGAACCTACCATCATATCACGTGATAGGAGAACACGCA
This sequence comes from Leucophenga maculata, assembly GCA_035044805.1. Lineage (NCBI taxonomy): Eukaryota > Metazoa > Arthropoda > Insecta > Diptera > Drosophilidae > Leucophenga > Leucophenga maculata. The sequence continues at coordinate 78,246 of JAWNNP010001832.1, forward strand.
TTCATCAACACAAGTATCCATTATGCAGGACCATTTCAAATTCAATATGGCGCCTGTTAGCGCCAAATTTGAATTTGTGGTGTGTAACGTTTTTTACCACACCGAGCTAACTTGCTACTCGTCTTGTTCATCTACTCGGTTACTAACTCTGAAAGGAGAGAGGAGTTGGTTAGTTACCAAACTGATGCAAACGCGTACGCTACCTCTTAGTGCTACAAATATTCGATTTTATATTTTGCGCCAAGTTTTTTTCACCCCGTTTTGTTTATACACTGATGATGTACTAAATAATACTGAAATAAATAATACTAAATAAGCGAGCGCGCTACTATTATTTATTTTAACATACAAAGGCGTGTTTTATTTATTGTTTTTTCGTGCGAGTGCTTTTACAGGCACTAACGACCCTTCCTCACCTGTCTGCCCCAGCGTTATCAAATTTTAGTTTTATTTATTGGGTGTTCCAAGTGCCCACGAGCGGCACAGCGAACATTTTTGGTCCTTCGAACTCGGATAACGCAGACAGAGCGTTTTTAAAATAAATAATTGTACCCTACTTTTTGAGTACATACATCAGGTGCGTATAGCATTTTTGTTTGATTTTTTATGCCCCCTGCGTGCGTTTGCATTTTTTGTTCTTTAAATATAATAATTTATACGCAGTTTTTATCTGAAATAGAGACTATTCAATTTTTGCTGAAATTATTTTTTGATTTGTATTTTACATCCTCAGCTAATGTGTTCACCTCCAAAAGACCTTAATTATACCGAAATGAAGGAAAAGTTCCACAGGGCATATAATGAGTATTTGTCTTTTGGTGGAGAATTGAGTTCGATGGCTCATACTGAAAATATTGCCTGCTCTGCGCAACGAGCTTTTAAGACTTCCGGTAGTGCAGGTGCCCCTTCTGTATCACATAACATTTCGTTACCTCCATGTGACACAGACTTGTTTTATGGTGACTTTAGCACATGGCCAACTTTTCGTGATATGTTTACGGCCATCTATAAGTCTAACTCTAGACTGCAATCAGTTGAAAATTTGTATCACTTCAGGCAAAAACCTCGTGATGAAGCGCGTGATATAGTCAACAGATCTCCGCTAACCAACGATGGGTTTGAGTTAGTGTGGCAGAATCTGGTTGACAGATACGAAAACACACGAGTTTTGGTGAATAGTCAGCTCAAGGCATTGTTTGGTTTAGAGCCTGTAGCTTCTGAGAATGGCGCGGCCATTAAAAAGCTACAGCCGGAAATCAACAATGCCATTGCCAATTTAAAGTCGAACAGTATAAGCATTGAAAATTGGGATGCTTTACATATATTTCTGTGCTCTAGCCGTCTTCCAGATACTACTCTGACGCTTTGGGAGCAGTCTTTGGAAGACAAACGAGAGATTCCAAAGTGGAAGGACATGGACACCTTTTTAACAATCAGGTTCCAAACTTTAGTAGCTCTTCGAAGGCCGTTTCTGTTAAGCCTTCAACAGATTTTAGCAAGTTGAAGCGTTTGAATACTTTTCAAACAAAAATAGCCTACCAGTGTCAAATGTGCAAGTCTTTGGAGCACAATTTGATCAAGTGTCCGAAATTTTTAGCCCTCAGTCCTAAGCAGAGGACAGATAAAGTGAGAGTGAAGCAACTTTGTTTATATTGCTTGGCTCACAGTCATATGAGGAACAAATGCAAAAGTACAAATTGCTCAAAATCCCACCACACGCTGCTCCATTGGAACACTACTGCTAATGTTTTCAATTCGAACCCCCCTTCTCCGGCAGCTCAGTCGAATTCCAATGGAAATGCAAGTACATCGCAAGCAACGAAAAGCAATAGTTTGCAATCTTGCTTTGCCTTTTCAACCAAGACAACTGCAATAGTGCGAGTAAAATTCAAGAATCAGGTTATTACCGCTCGAGCACTGATAGACTCGGGATCTGAAGATACGCCTTTTCAACCAGATTTGCCTTTTCAACCAAGACAACTGCAATAGTGCGAGTAAAATTCAAGAATCAGGTTATTACCGCTCGAGCACTGATAGACTCGGGATCTGAAGATACGTTCATTTCGGAACGTCTTCAGAGGCGCCTTAGTGTGCGATGCGAACGAGTGCATGCACATGTTTCAGGGTTGAATACATCTGTAGCTGCTAGAATTAACAGGTCGTGTCGCTTGATACTGAGTCCTAACTCGATCCAAGTTTCAGATTGGAAACGACTTCTTTTGTTTTACTCAAACTTACTGGATTTTTACCCAGTAAGAATGTTTCAATGCCATCAGATGTCAGTTTTGATTTTCCCCGGCCGATCCCCAATTTTTCAAGAGCGATCAGGTCGACATCGTGATAGGCAGTGATATTTACCCTCAAATCGTGAGAGAGGGTATAAAACCAAATATTTTGGGTTCATTGCTGGCTCAACAAACAGTTTTCGGGTGGATTCTTACGGGTCCACTCTCTCCCCCCACCAGGTGCAATACGAATTCAATTGTATTCTGTTTTACAAAGTTTAGCTTGGGTCAGCAATTAGAGAGTATTCCCAATAGGGCTTTTCAGAGTGTTTAGGACGAGTTCTGTGATCGAAATTTCGTCAACAACACTCGAAGCGATAGTGACGAGAAACATGTGGACACTGTTCCTGTTCGCACTGATTATCAGTGTTAGCAGCCTCTAGGAACTTCACGCTCAGTCGCACTAAAGCAGTTCTTGCGTAATGAGACTGCGCATTTCCGGATCTCAGATTTGAAGTACGATGAGGAAACTAATGAGTGTTTTACCTTGCAGCATTTGTGTAAGGTAACCCCCCCAGATATCAATGAGCGACACTATTTGCCTCATCATACAATCTTAAAACCGGAAAGCACCCCTACTTTTTTCGTGGAGAAAAGTAATTCAGCTTTGCAGAGAATTGTTTTTCGCTTGTCTGATAAAGCTGAAATTGAAAATTTCGCGTTGACTACGGTCACATTTCAAGTCAATTGTGCCCCATACGTGGCCATTCGGACTTTATGTCGTTTGGCAGATTACGTCCAGGATAAATATTCTCTAGCGACAGAGAGTCTGCGCTCGATGGTGTATGTGCATGATGCACTTGCTGGTGCTCATGATGTAGCCACTGCTATTCGCTTACGTGGTGAGCTGATAGTAGAATTGAGTTCTGCAGGGTTTTCAATGCGAAAGAGGACTGCGAATCATGAAGAAGTATTAGCAGGGATTCCTAGCGATTTTTTGCTGTCGATTTTTTGCTTGTCAGTCGCTAGGTTGTTTGATCCGGCAGGCTGGTTAGCCTCAATAGTCGTTTCTACCAAAATTTTATTGCCAACAATTTGGTTGGAGAAGATAGATTGGGATGACTGTTTGTCTGCATCTACACAGCAATCCTGGATAACTTTTTTCGAGGAAAATGTGCGAATAAAATATATCCAAATTCCTCGTTGTGTGAATTTATCCCCTGTGATTAAATTTTTGTTCAATGGCTTTTTAGACGTGTTTGAAAAAGCTTATGGAACTTGCTTGTTTTTGAAATTTTTATGGAAATACCCACAACCGAATTTAGAGGTCGGACATATTGTGGCAAACCGCGAGAAAAATCTCCCCCCGAATGAATGTCGGTTATTCCGCATTTTTGAAACGTACGCAGGGCGGGACAAAAAAGTCAGACGAGCTGATGTAAAAACAGGGCGTGGTGCGATTACGCGTCCTGTTGTCCAGCTACATACGTACAATCAATTGTTAACATTTCTTTTGCTTAAAAAAATGAGATTTTTGTAGAATCTATGGAGAAAAGGATCCCACACTGAGCGTACCTCGTTCGTCACCTACGCGCCGTTATTATATGCCGGAGGGACGTCGAGAGCTGTCTCCAGTTCAGGAGATAGACGAGGTGGTCCACGGGCGCTCAATAATTGAACGATCGCTGCTTGACCCATGCATGCCCACCTGCGAGCAGGAAACCACAGTTACTGTATGTTGGTTTTACTGTAGAGGTGAGGCCTCAGTGCGGTTTTGAATATTGAGGCACGGGTCAAACGAGAAGTTAAACGGACACAGCCTGGAAGGTCCGCGGACAAGAGGCTGACGGATGCGTTCGATGGCATAGTCTTGGCGGGAAAAACTCTTGGCAGTCCGGACCAGCAGAGGCGTATCAAAGTGCGATACGCCCAGCGATGCTGCCAGGATCTATCGGTCATGATGGCCGATGGCAAAACTATCCATTTTCGGATACATGGTGTTTGGCGTTACTGACATTTAAGTGGTAGCACGGTAGCTTATTTTTTTATATACGATTTTAGATTTACGTTTTTGCTGCAATATATTTTTATTTTGCAGTGATGCTGCAAGGCGGGCGGTAATGTTAGCGCCAAATTTGAATTTGTGGTGTGTAACGTTTTTTACCACACCGAGCTAACTTGCTACTCATCTTGTTCATCTACTCGGTAACTAACTCTGAGAGGAGAGAGGAGTTGGTTAGTTACCAAACTAATGCAAACGCGTACGCTATAACTTAGTGCTATAAATATTAGATTTTGAATTTTGCGCCAAGTTTTTTTCACCCCGTTTTGTTTATACACTGATGATGTACTAAATAAAAGCGAGCGCGCTACTATTATTTTTTTAAATATACAAAGGCGTGTTTTATTTATTGTTTTTTCGTGCGAGTGCTTTTACAGGCACTGACGACCCTTCCTCACCTGTCTGCGCCAGCGTCATAAAATTTTGGTTTTATTTATTGGGAGTTCCAAGTGCCTACGAGCGGCACAGCGAACAGCGCCAATCATTTCATCAGAGAGCTGCATGGAAGTATTACATCGTTTCTTCGCCAGGCGCAGCAAAAGTCAAAACCTGTACTCTGACAATGGTACGAACTTTGCAGGTGCCTCCAGAGTTTTAGAGAAGGAATTTGCAGCTGCAATTAAAAACAACAATGAAGTGGCCCCAGTACTTGTCCAAGAAGGTATAACTTAGAATTGTATTCCGCCGGCGAGCCCTCCAAGGGAGGATTATGTTAGGCTGGAGTAAAATCTGTTAAGCACTATCTTAAACGCGTAATCGGATACAATAGCTTTACATTTGAAGAGCTGACTACGCTGTTATGTCAAATAGAGGCGGTGTTGAATTCTTTATCACTAATCGCTTTATGTAGAGCTACCGAAGCGAAGACGTGTTAACATCTGGACATTTCCTGGTTGAGAAGCCTCTAATTGAAGCACCAGAACACTCCGAAAATCTCTTGACAGATGGAGATTTATAAAACGGATCAGAGGAGAGTTCTGGAAAAAATGGAAAGAGGACTACCTTACAAACTAATGCAAACGCGTACGCTATAACTTAGTGCTATAAATATTAGATTTTGAATTTTGCGCCAAGTTTTTTTCACCCCGTTTTGTTTATACACTGATGATGTACTAAATAAAAGCGAGCGCGCTACTATTATTTTTTTAAATATACAAAGGCGTGTTTTATTTATTGTTTTTTCGTGCGAGTGCTTTTACAGGCACTGACGACCCTTCCTCACCTGTCTGCGCCAGCGTCATAAAATTTTGGTTTTATTTATTGGGAGTTCCAAGTGCCTACGAGCGGCACAGCGAACAGCGCCAATCATTTCATCAGAGAGCTGCATGGAAGTATTACATCGTTTCTTCGCCAGGCGCAGCAAAAGTCAAAACCTGTACTCTGACAATGGTACGAACTTTGCAGGTGCCTCCAGAGTTTTAGAGAAGGAATTTGCAGCTGCAATTAAAAACAACAATGAAGTGGCCCCAGTACTTGTCCAAGAAGGTATAACTTAGAATTGTATTCCGCCGGCGAGCCCTCCAAGGGAGGATTATGTTAGGCTGGAGTAAAATCTGTTAAGCACTATCTTAAACGCGTAATCGGATACAATAGCTTTACATTTGAAGAGCTGACTACGCTGTTATGTCAAATAGAGGCGGTGTTGAATTCTTTATCACTAATCGCTTTATGTAGAGCTACCGAAGCGAAGACGTGTTAACATCTGGACATTTCCTGGTTGAGAAGCCTCTAATTGAAGCACCAGAACACTCCGAAAATCTCTTGACAGATGGAGATTTATAAAACGGATCAGAGGAGAGTTCTGGAAAAAATGGAAAGAGGACTACCTTACATCGCTGCAACAAAGGAGCAGGAGTTGTGACAGGAAATGGCAGGATTAAAAGATCAATAAATAAGGTCTTCTCTTTGCGAGAAAATGGGTGAATTTAATGAATATTGTACTGCGGTGAGCCATGCAATAAGATTAAAGACAGACACCATACTGGAGAAAAATAATATACTTATTAAAACATCAGAAAGGAAAAAAAAGTTTTATTTTATTTTTCGACATTGGCACTGCTAAAACCATCAAACAAAATATGCAAACTATAATTAGAAACGAGAAACGCTGATCAACCAAACGTCAATCATCAATGCGACTTCGGACTTAATGCGAATTACCACAGAAGAGGTAAATAAAATCTTTGAAGAGTTTATCAAAGAAATGAATAAGATGGAAAACACAATGAAGGAGCACTTTATTGTATACAAAGAGGCCATAAAATGGGTTGATGAAGCGGAAAACCCATTGCCCTTGTAACAAATATAAATCAAGGGAAGCTTCATCTCTCTCTCATCGAACCAAACAAAATGTTGGACGAGCTAATCATCGACGCAAGAATGCCCATATATATAAATCAACATGCGAATCTTTTCAAGACCATTTCGGTACCGCTACAACCCAATTGAAAAAAGGTTAATCCAGAAATTAAAACTGAGTTTTTTATTTTCAACACAGAGATGAACGCATATCATCCAATGACAGAGATTAAAATAAGTCTATCGTCTTGAAGATGAGAATATTAGCTGTGTGAAGGTAACTGGGCTTGGAAAGATGCAGATGACAATAGCAGTGAAATATCACCTCTCAAGCCAACTAACAAGCAATCATGCAACACGATCGAATATACAGAGGATACTTTTTTCAAAAGACTGAATGGAAGAAATCGATGGCTGTTCAAAGCACTTCAGAACACGTATAACTACCAGGAAGTCACAGTTTTGCCAAGCCAGAGTGTTTTCCCCGGACAATGCAAAGCCGGGTAAAGCGCTAGTCGATTGGATTCAGCGATCAATCCGAAAAAGTGCCAAGATGGGTTAAACGCTAGTCAATTGGATTCAGCGACTAACCCAGAGAAACTCAGAAACGCAGCGAACGAGAGAGGCAGGACCGTTAGCTTCTCTTCGCTCGTTTTTTTGTTGTTTGCTTTGCTGCAATTTTTTGGCGCTTTGCATTGCGGATTTTCATTGTTCGGCACTTATGTTTTCGAGTTTTAACCGGCAGCATCGCGTACCGAGTATAGTGAAATAAATATATATATATATAATAATAAAAAGTGTATTGAATATTATAGAACGTATCAGCAATAAAGTGACATTATTGTTTAAAATCCTAAATTAAATTGTGGTTTCTTATTCTTGGTGCAGTGCGGCATAATATTGTGTAGAGACTCAGCCAAGCACTTGTGAAGTGTATGTGTTACAGTGTTTTTTTGTATCTAGCAAACCAGCAGTGGAATATCACACCAGCAGGAAAGACGCCGTCCACCCCTGAGAGTTATTGGATTCTTCAAGGCACCGCCGAGGAAGAAACATTTGGTCCTTCGAGCCGGATCAGCAAGTGGTTGCATGTGAGTTGTGAACAATATTTAACGCCATTTAATTTAATTATATTTGGAGACGTAAAGGTCATTATAATTGTTGTTAACATAAAGTTGAAAATTGGCGCGCCCACGCCATATTATTTTTCGCTTATATACTTCCAGTATATAAAGCAAATAGCCCACAGACATAAGTCCGTCTCCGCCAATATTCCAATTAAATTTCCAAAGTAAATTAAGAATAAATTTTATATAAGGAATATAAAACGAATTAAATTCATTGTGCAATTTATTAATGAAATTTTATTAGTTCATATATTAAATTTTAATTTGTGTCGCCTTATAATTTTGCATAGCGACAAACAATTAATCAAAAAAAAAAGGTCAAAGTGCATTAGAGATAAAAGGAGTTTTTTGTGGTTGTTGTTTGTTTACAATATTAATTCAAACCTGCATTGTGTTGTGTGCCGCTCAATATATTGAATATAAATTCGAAAATCGCGTAATATAAAATATAAATTCATTTGATATTTTTTTTGCGTATATTGAGTGCATTATCATACTTATGTACGTATATACGTACGAACATACATATATACATATATTTTCTTTGCATTAAAATCTACCGGTCAGTGACCGAGAAACAAAAATATATAAAAGGCAAAATAGAAAAAAGTAGACAACAACAAAACATAGTTAGGTCCTATTCTATTGCAGTGCACAAGAACAACAATCAGATCGAACAAGAGTTATTGATTTCGATCGAACAAGCGTTATTGATTTTCAGCGGCAACACCAATCCAACTTAAACTTTATCGATAGCGAGCGGGTGCAAACGCAATCGAACTTAACGATCTGGTTGAATCGAACAGCTTGTATCGCTGCGTTCGATTTTGTCGTATCGAACTGAACTTCGACCAAATTGTATCGCTGCGTTCGATCGGTCATATCGAACTGTGCTTCGAACAACTTGTGTCGCTGCGTTCGATTTTGTCATATCGAACTGAGCTTCGAACAAATTGTATCGCTGCGTTCGATCGGGTCATCTGTGCTTCGAACAACTTGTGTCGCTAGCGTTCGATTTTGGCATATCGAACTTAGCTTCGATACAATTGTATCGCTGCGTTCGATCGGTCATATCGAATTGTTTTATGTCTATATTCTATATCAGTAAATTGTATATAAATATACAATATTGTATATCAATTATTGTAAATTAAAATACATTTCGTAGAATTTATTGGAGATTATTTTATTTTTTACATATATATTATATAGTCTTTCAGATGAATTGGACCTTCTAAACCATTTCTAGAATATATATTTTGGGTTTCTGGTTTCATGCGTTCATTTCAATTTTTTACTTTAAATAAAAATAACATGGCATCGATGACAACGTTCATCCGTAGCGTTAGAGCACCTGTTGGCGTTTGAGGCAGAGGTAGGCCTAATTCCTAAAGAGGATCTATCGACTTTCGTAATGGACCTTCAAGAAGAAGAACTGAAAGAGAGATGAGATGCTGTCAGGACAACATACGACGTATGCATATCAGAGATTCCTGGAGATGAGCAAGACCCAACAGGAATTCAAGCTTTGGCGCAGCGTTACGCTCAATGCTTTAAAAGCTATTCTCTTTGTTGTGGCAAGCTTCGCGAGATGAATCACAATGGAGCTACTAACCAGCCATCTAACCTTCGGCACATTCGACAGTATCGAAAATCCAAGAATTATATAATAGTCGGTACATTAAAATTCTAGGTATCCGTCTGCAATCATGTTCCTGTGTGACACCGAAATATTTCACTGAGATTATAAGATGGCTCGACCTTAGGGATAGTTTTCATATCTTTTAAAATGCTGGTTGACTAAATTGACAAGCTATTTCTTTGCACATCAAAAACCGAGATAGGTGGGAGCGAGATCAACCATTCATCAATGCCGCTTGAACTAATGAGTTTTGAGCTTGCCTGGAGACGATGCAAGACCTACGAGCTAAGCCTAAATCAACAGGTCAAGCTAAAGTGAATACAAAAACGTCCGTGCTCATCATGGTAACGTGGCTTCCAATGATTTTCAGTGCAAAATGTGCCACGGTCAACGTATATGCTGAGACAATGTCCTAAATTTTTAGCTATGAACGTAAATGCCAGAATTGAGGAAGTGAAGAAGGCTAAAGTTATGTTTCAATTGTCTTCTGCCTTACATGGCTACAAGGATTGTTCGAACCAATATAGTTGCGCAACCTGTAAGAAAAGACATCACACGTTGTTGCATAGAATGGGTTCGATGACTCCAAGCAGCAATTCTACTTCAGTAGCAGCCGCTGTAGCTGGGTCGCCGTCCAGAAATATTCAGACTTGTTTCTCCTCGAGTAGCCAAAACATTTTTCTTGGGACTGCTATAGTGGAGATTGAGCACAAGGGACAAGTTTTTAATGTTAGATGTTTGTTGGACTCTGGGTCTGAGTGCACATTCATCTCCGCCAAACTGCAGAAGCGAATTGGGCTCCCACTCCAATCAGTGCACGCCCAGGTTGCGGGGCTAAATAACACAGTTTCGGCGAGTGTGAGGAAAATGTGCTTAATCAAGCTTAGGTCGCGAATGGACCCAAGAATAGAAATAAGCGTCAACGGGTTAGTCCTACCCCAATTGACCGGAAATTTGCCAAATATCTCTGTTGACAGTAATTTGCTGAGGAATCTTCCTCAAATGTGTTTGGCTGACAAACATTTTTATAAAAGTCAACAGATTGATATGCTAATCGGAGCAGATATTTATCCTCAAATCCTTAAAGAAGGTTTGAAAAAAAATGTTTTAGGATCACTTATGGCACAAGAAACCATTTTCGGGTGGGTTATCACTGGTCCGCTAAGATGTGAAACATCCCCGTTCAGTCCAGGAAGGTTTCGTTTTTTAATTGTGTCGACCTTGAGAGGCAAATCGAGAGGTTCTGGGAATGTGAGGAGGTTTTTTGATGGGCCTTAACAGAGGGATGAGGGTGCGAAGATCTTTTCAAGAACGACGCATAGGAATGATAACGGACGATATGTAGTTGACCTGCCCTTAAGGATTCTACCATGCTGGGGTGCAACTTGGGACAGTCCCGCCAGGTAGCATTAGCTCAGTTGCAGAGGAGTGAGAGGTCATTGGTTAGACGAGGTATAGCCGACCAATATAAGGCAGTGTTAGATGAATATTTGAAGTTAGGGCACATGGGCCAGGTTTTGGAACCATCGGTTGACGAGTCAACCAAACATTATTAATTCCACATCACGCTGTCTTGAAACCTGATAGCATTTCAACAAAGGTTCGTGTAGTTTTCAACGCTTCATGTCCGACGTCACCGGAATAAGCTTGAATGAGATCCTTCACACAGGTCCAGTGTTACAAGCTGACTTGACTTTGCTAATTTTGAAATGGAGGTTTTTTAGATATGTCTTTAATGCAGACATAGAAAAGATGTATCGGCAGATATTAGTGAATCCACTGCATACTTCTTTTCAGAGGATACTGTTTCGACCCGAAAGTGATCAAAAGGTAACCGATTTTGAGCTTAAAACGGTGACCTTTGGAATTAATTGTGCTCCTTACTTGGCTATTCGAACTTTGTTAAGGTTAGCTGAAGATTCGGAATCCAAATACCCTCGAGCGGCGAAGGTTTTGAGGGAATGTATGTGTCAGACGTTTTGGTAGGTGCTCACGACATTACCACTGCGGTTAAAATTCGTGAAGAGTTGTCCACAGTGTTGAATTCTGCCGGCTTTCCATTGCGTAAGTGGACGGCAAATTGTAAGGACATTCTCACAGGGATCCCTACCGAACACCTGATGAGCAAAACATTTTTTGAGAAACACGAAGATGCAGTGACAAAAATGTTGGGCATTCGGTGGAATGCCATGAGTGATGAATTTTATTTCATTGCGAAACCCCTGGAGGTCAGTCCTCCGATTACTAAGCGGAAAGTGCTTTCTACCATAGCGCAGTTGTTTGACCCTGCGGGTTGGATTGCGCCTGTGGTGGTTGGTGCGAAGATATTAATGCAACGGATTTGGATGGAGAGTTCGGATGGGATGATTCCCTGACAGGGTTGTGTTTGGAAAGATGGATAAAGTTCTCTTTGGATTACTCCTCCATCAGTGACATCCGATTGCCGCGGTGGGTAAACTTTTCTACATCCAAATCCATTGAGTTTCATGGATTTTCTGATGCTTCAGAGAGAGCGTATGCGGCTGCACTGTACGTGCGAGTTGTGGACTGCGACTCGAAGGTCAGTTCTTTTCTGCTTTCAGCAAAGACAAAGGTAGCCCCCATCAAAACCATATCTTTACCAAGGTTGGAGTTATGTGGAGCGGTGTTGCTAGCAAACTTAGTGGATTCGTTAGTACCAAAACTAGGGGACGACGGCCCTGTGCGTTTGTGGACTGATTCTACAATAGTTCTGGCATGGCTCAAGAAACCATCCCATTGCTGGAAGACCTTTGTGGCAAATCGTGTCACAAGGATTGACAGGAAGGTAGGCGTAGAGAAATGTGGAGTCTAAGGAAAACCCTGCTGATTTGGGGAGTAGAGGTGTGTCCCCAAGACTTGTCTTAGTCGGAGCTTTGGTGCATGGGCCCACATGGTTAAGGCTGTCCAATTCTCAATGGCCTTTCCCACTTACTGAAGCGGTAACTACTTTAGAAAGTAGGGAGTTGAAATGCAATTTTGTGTATTTCAGTGAATTCGAAGATCTGTTGGATAGATTTTCGTCACTTTCGCGAGCTCTCAGAGTAGTTGCGTTTATTTACCGGTTTTATTTTCGTACTCTGGGGAAAAGGCGTTTTAGTTCTATCGTTTGTCGAGCGAAGAAATTACGCTAGCTAAATGGCGTCTAATTCTGGTGATCAGAAAGCATACTTCCCGGTGGAGTACAAAGATTGTTCGGATGAAGTGTGCTGTCCGTGTGCACTAATTTGAGAGAGACGTTCCAGATATGGGCTGCTGACATGACATTAAAGAGAGATATCCGGTAATATTGCCATATCAGAGTAACTTGCTCGGTTATTGATTGATTTTATCCATACGATATCATGTCATGGAGGAAATGCTCTTATGCTTCGGCTAGTACGATCAGAGTTTTGGATTGTGAAGGCTAAAAATCTTATAAATGGAGGATAAACCAGTGTAAGGTGTGCACTATTTGGAAGAAGAGACAAGCTTCACAAATAATGGCTGCCTTGCCCACCACGCGTACTTCGTTTCAAGGCCATTCACTATTACTGGTGTTGATTTTACGGGTCCCTTTGATATTAAAAGTTATATAGGGAGGGCATGTAAAATCACTAAAGGCTATGTTTGCGTTTGTATGTTTTGCAACGAAGCAATACATTTAGAGTCTGAGACTAAATTTGAGTCGACTCAGGGCATGGATCAGGATTTCCTGGCATTTCAACCCGGCTGCTGCACCTCATATGGGAGGTCTGTGGGAAGCCGGTGAGTAAAGGCATCTGGCATTTCAAGGTCTGAGATCAAGGGAGGGCATCTGCGCAAAGTTGCGTCAGATGAAGTATACGTTTGAAGAGTTTGCAACTCTTTTGGCGCGAATCGAGTCTTGTTAAATTCGCGCCCCTTGTGTCCGATGACTGACTGTCCGGATATTTTGGCTGCCTTGACACCTGGTCATTTTCTAGTAGGTGGACCACTTTTATCAAGAGTAGAACCTGATGTTCATGAGGCCCCTCTGTCCATTATTAATCGTTGGCAGAAGGTGAAAGCTCTGAACCAAGAAATTTGCAAAAGATGGAAAAATGAGTATTTGGCGGAGCTTCACAAACGGCGCAAGTGGAAAGATCCACAGTCAAATTTAGTGACAAATGACTTGGTGGTAATTAAAGATGAGTGTACGTCTCCAAATGAATGGCGGTTAGGTAGGGTTCTTAAACTCTTTCCAGGTGATGATGGACAGGTGCGAGTCGTTGATGTGAAGACGGAGCGAGGGTGTATTCGTCGCCCTATTGCCAAGTTAATCGCCCTGCCACAGAATTAAGTCTTTTTTTGATTACTTTCAGAAGCATAAAAATGGACCCAGTGCTTCCGATGGATGTGCACACGAGGTGCATGGTGTGCAAGGGAAACACCATTTAAGGAGCTGCCTCTTGTTTAAGCAGAAAGGCATAGTGGGTCGACTGCGTTTCGTGGCCTTGCACCAGTTGTGCTCGAATTGTTTGTCTGTCAAACATAGGACGAGTGCCTGCCTGAACGAGCATCGGTGCCACATATGTGGGGAGCGCCATCATTCACTGCTGCACGATGATGTCAGCATTCGTGTGGCGTCTGCGGCGGGTAGCCTACGATCATTACGGGCGATCGAGGGTGCCATTAGTGATGAGGATGTACTCTCCATCAATGGACTGAGTGAGCCCTCATTATGCATCGAGGAGCTGAGCGACCATGGCATGGCCAAACACGGCGGATGGAAGATGCGCGAACGCTTATTTCTGCACCACCGCTGATGACCACGCAGGGTGTTGTGATACTCGCTCCAACGGCTGTTATAAAGTAGCAGAAGCGGAGTGGTTGGCGAGATGTCCGGGTTCTCCTCGATCCCTGCCGTTAGCGGTCGATGATCGGTGCAGATTTAGTGCGGCGGCTCGGAATCACAGTGGTTAAGTCACAAGCTGGTGACTATTGTTCCCTGGTGATGCGGAGTATGGTTGGTGGCCACGAGTCGTTGGAGCTGACTGCTGAGGTTTGGCCGCGTTTGTCACGTACGGTGTCTCATGTGCGGTGCCTTCAATTGGCTGACCCTACCTTTTTTGAGGCTGGAGAAGTCAACTTGGTGCTTGAAGGAGACATCTACTAAAGGGTGTTGCTCCCAGGCATGATGAGTGGAGGCCCTGGACAACCGGTTTCACAGTGCTCCCAATTGGGCTATTTGGTGTCTGGTGCGTGCGCAGTCTAACATATTTAAGTAATTTATTGCTGCGGTGCTGCAAGGTGGGCGGGATGTTTACGTCGGACAATGCAAAGCCGGATTAAACGCTAGTCGATTGGATTCAGCGATCAATCCGAAAAAGTCCCAAGATGGGTTAAACACTAGTCAATTGGATTCAGCAACTAACCCAGAGAAATTCAGAAACGCAGCGAACGAAACAGGCAGGACCGTTAGCTTCTCTTCGCTCGTTTTTTTGTTGTTTGCTTTGCTGCATTTTATTGGCGCTTTGCATTGAGGGTTTGCATTGTTCGGCACTTATGTTTTCGAGTTTTAACCGGCTGCATCGCGTACCGAGTGTGTAATAAACTTATATCTATTTAATAAACAGTGTAACTTAATATCATAGAACGTTCTCATTGCGAGCAATAAAGTGATCATTATTGTTAAATAAACTAAAGGAAAATTGTGGTTTAATGATTATTTGTGCAGTGTGGCATAATATTGTTAAAAGACTGAGTCAAGCACTTGTGGAGTGTGTTATAGTGTTTTTTCAGCTAGCGAACCAGCAGTGGAAATTCACTCCACCAGGAAAGACGCCATCAACCCCTGATTATACTATAAATACTAGATTCTTCAAATGCGTCGCCGAAGAAGAAACAAAGGGCATAATGGATGCCCAATAAGGATAGCTAAACTACTATTATAACACCACAAGAAATAACATCGACAAATGCTGCAAAGTTCTCCCTACATTTCTTAAAGGTATTAGACCAAAACGTCTCATGGGCCTCGACACCTATTCACCACATCGCAGTTAATAGTTCAGTGAAATTACAACGTATACAAAACATCATAAAGGATTTAAAAAGTAAAAGGGTACATATTTAGGATTTGGTGTTTCACACAAAGAATGGACACATATCACTAGCTTTGGCGATAATTACAATTGCAGGCATTATCCTTCACCTTACGAATAAAAGAGCAGCAAATACTGGCTGTCACATTTCCCCAAAAAATGGGAGGCGCTCGCTAGAGCGGACCATTATGTAACAAACACTCAACGAGTACGGTTCATATTTCCTTTGAGTACGTATTCAATAAATGTTAGGAACGACTTGCTAAGTATCTGCAAGAGTTACTACACACTGTTATACAATATAACCAATGCAAATTGCTGACTTTAATATTCATTGCATTCTTTTTAGGCCGTGTACCGAAGTTGAAAGAGCCTATTGGTTTTGTGCAAATGTAAGTAACAGGCAGAAATAATGGTCGGAGACCCCCCAAAGTTACCCCCATTATGGTCAGGAGTGATAGAGGAGTCGATATAGCCATGTCCGTCTGACCATCCGTATGTTCATACGAAAGGATCTCGGAAACGGTAACCGATAGAGAGTCCGTGCCTTTTGCATTCGACGAAGACTTCTCCGGAATTTTACAAGTTTATTTTAAAATATTGCCCCTCCCACCATCAATTTCATTTCATCAATGCCTGGAGACTTTTTTGATTAAATTTTGTGTTTTATTGTGCTATCAATTTCTTCAGTAGATATAATAGTTTGTTGCGTAATTGTCGAAACGCTATTGAGTTCGTTGAGTCGATATCCATTTGAAGCCGGGTTTGGTCGAAAAACTTTGCTTAAGTGCTGGGTAAAAGTATTAGCTTTTTCCTCTTCAGTGCGAAACCAATCGCCATATTCGTTTCTTATAGGAAACTCTCCGTCAGTTGGTGTTTTTAGCCCATTCACAGCCTTCCACATTTCATTTTTATTACAGAAGTTTCAATTAGCGAGTCATAGATAGAAAATATTAGGGGAGAATGATCAGATGAAAGCTTATAGCTTGTCGTAACAACTCACGTAACAACTTCGTTTATTCGCTTGCTCATTGTGTCAATCAATGTTTGCATTCATCTAGAGTGGTAGAATCCCAAATTTCTTGAATTTTCTGTTTAAGGCCTTCACGTGTGCGTTGTGGGTCATTTCTCAATCTCGTTTTGATTATTGCCCATAAATTACCGAAGGGATAAAGGTCTGGACTGGAAGATGGAAAATCTCAAAACTCAATATTCATCGCTTCTAACCAGTTCTTGGTCGATTTTGCGGTATTAGATGATGCACTGTCGTACTGAAAGATGTATTCATCAAACGGGGCCAGCTTCGAAATTGAGGTTAATTGATTTCTGGGGATAAAACTTGTTTTTAACTGATTTCTGGGGATAAAACTTGTTTTTAATTTCTTAAAAGGCAGGACATCCCCTGTAATTTGCAGTATGACTACCACCACAATTGTTGCACTTTTTAACAAGCTTTTATTAGCTTCACCTGTAAGTTTGTGTGTTTGTAACTGACTTCTTTGAACTTGATTTTGACCCATTTTGAACGGTCAGATTTAATTTAAAAGTTGTATACTTATCAAGGACCGATGAGAATTTCACAATTTCGACCTAATATCCTGACCAGGATCATCAGGATATTACGGCATGATATGCTTTTTAGAAATCACAAAGCGGTGGGAAGAAGTATTTATAAATATGTTTAAGACTAAAAAGAATAAATATAGTTTAAAAAAATAAAAAACACGCCTTAATGATCGCAGCGAACTTAAAAGTGTAAAATAAATATAATTTAAAAAAACTAAAATCACGCTTTAATGATCAATTGAACTAATTGGTTTTTGTTTTTTTTTTTTTAAACAATAATTATTCATATTTATTTCTTCTTCATTCATTTCACAACATGATGTATGGTACAGAATGCCGCATTTTACGCTTACTCTAGCTAGACGACAATAAGTTTTAGTATGTTGATATTTCTGTCCATTCGTGCATTGGGCTGGACCCCTGCGATTTTATGGTTCTTCGACAGTTATTTTGTGATGCAAAAGGTACTGAAGCTTATATATTGGGTGAATTTCGTTTTTATTTGAGTTGTTTAATTCAGGTAGAAGTTCAACCTTAAACATTGGTTGTGGAAGCTTGTTTCTATTAATTATTTTAATAATTACTTTTGGCTTAACCCCGTTTTCTTCTAACGCTTCTGTTATATCATTTGTATCAGCATCTGATCCTATACCCTTTATTACAACAGCTACGCCCCTGGCACTTTTTAGTTGGTATGTGTATTGTTATTACAGTCATTTAAATACTTGACTACTGTGCGATATAAATTCTCTTTGTATGTTTGGATTTTAGTTTCTTTGACTGCTCCCTTTGTAATTAACTCAACATCATAACTGTCTGTATCAATAATGCTAGTTAAATTGTTTTTAAGTTCATTAGAACTACTCTCGCGAAGATAAATTGGTGGAGGTTTTGCGACTTTTTGAATTCCCTCTCCTTCAACAGATTGGTCATCTTTTTCACTATTATAAGCCAAAAGGGCAAATCTATTATTTTCTAGAGACCCATTTGAGTGACCATCAGTAACTATTTTTGAATATTTTGTAGCGTTACCTACAACATTTTTTTGCGAACTTAGTTTATTGTTTTTATTTTTATTTGTATTTACCGTTTTACCATGTATTGTAGGGAGTTACGTCGTTCGATTTATTTGTTGTAGTGTACACTAAGAAAAAAGCGGAAGTCCGCTTGGACTTCTTTTTGCACCAATTTGTGCTTGAATTTTCGTTCACGAATCAAGTCCGACGTTCTTAAAAAGCGTTCTACAACCACCAAAATCATTGAAATTGAGTTTTTGTATTTTGTCTTATGTTTGTTTCATGTGGTTGCGAGCGAGAACGAACATATTGCCTTCTACTTTTTAATGAACCGAAGTCAGAGCAAAGATCATTCGAATACAAACACACTCACAGTTTAACTTGTGTAGATGAATAAGCAGGAACAAAAACGATCGTGTGTTTGTAACTTACCTCCCCGCAAGCAGCCACTACACCGTGAAAACTTCTAAACGTTTTCTCCAATGCTCTTTGCTGCTTCTTACATTTTACGCGCATTTCGCTCTCGTTTTGGCAAAAAACATACATATTTATATATTATATATATATTTATATATATACATATATAAATTATCTTTAGGCCCTGTACCGAAGGTACAAGAGCCTATTGGTTTTGTGCAAATGTATGAACCAGGTAGAAATAATAATCGGAGACCCCCCAAAGTCACCCCCATTATGGTCAGGAGCGATAGAGGAGTCGATATAGACATATCCGTCTGTCCGTCTGGCCGTCCGTATGAACGAAAGGATCTCGGAAACGGTAATAGATAGAGACTTCGTGTTTTTTGCATTCGACTAGGACTGCTCCGGAATTTTACAAGTTTATTTTAAAAACTTGCCCCTCCCCCCCTTCCCCATAAAATCACCCCCAAGGGTAAACATTTCTTCGGCACAAAAAAAAGTAAGTATGCCAGTATAGAGATATCGTCCTTCTTAGCAAAAATCCGAAAAGTTCATCAAAATCGGATAATAAATGACGATTTTATAAGCAATTGAATTTGAGCGACCCCCCTTTTCGTTTCATACATAAAAAAATGGTTTAAAAGGCACTTAGTCGTGCAGTGAGAAGTGGTCATGTGTTTGGTCATAAGCTTGGGGAACATTTAATGTGTTTGTTAGGCGACCTGCACTGGTACAGGGCCTCTTACAGTCGGTTACGCCCGACTGTGATTTTCTTACTTGTTTTATTATTATTTATTTATTATTATTTTGTTATATAAGTTTGGGGCCGACGATGAAACTATGTCCATACCTTCGAAAGGTGGAAATTGGTTGCAAGTCATACACAATGAATCAACAACTAGCTGTCCTAAAATAAATCAAATTCTTAATAAGGTATATTAAATTTGACATCAATTTATTTTAGATTTTTATATTTTCATATAGTTACTTATTCACGGCTGTTATTAAATTTTACACCATTAACACGTACTGCCATGGTCCCATCATCGCTAAATTTTTGCTTTTTACGACTTCAGAAAAATATAATCAATGGGATTACCGTCACTTTTAGTGAATTTTTATATAAGTTTGATAATATGATTACTGAAATCGCAAAAAACAAAAAACGATGTCAAGAGCACGGCATATAGTAAAAGATAGTATAATTATTTTTTTTGTCTATGCTTTTAGTTTTCAACTGAAAGTTTGCAATAGCATATTTCGTGTAAACGATATTAGAGCTTCGGTTGCACCGAACAAAAAAACAATGATTAATCTAGCAATCAATTTTGTCTATCAAATTATAAATATATAGGATTTAGTGTCTTTAATAACTGAATCGTCAAAGGGAAAAGCCATTCTTCAATACGCACTTCAACATTGTGCATTGACTTGTGATCATAGATATGACCTAATAGATATTATAATAGAGGAAGTAATAAGTCAAAATTTAGTGCTTAAGGCGCAAGACTTCACAACTTTAGTGAATGAAATCTGTACAGTCTTTCCACGTGAGAGTAATATGAAGGTAATTTTATTACGTTTATTAAGTTTGATAGTGAATAAAAAAAAAAAAAAGCACCCCAAACTAAATTATTTGTAATTGAATTTAATAAATTCATTTTTGGATACAGGATTTTTATTATATCCCGAGAAAGGGAAAAAATAATGCACCGAGCTGCTACAACACTGAAGTTTCATCGGTAGATGAAGGGACTGAGTTTGACGAAACAATTTTGACAGCTTATAAAACTTCTCTAAATAGGGATAGTTCCAATTGGCAGGAAGTCTGCGAAAAATGGAAAAAACCGTTCGCATGCGCCAAAAAGAGCTGAAAGAACTGGGTAGCATCGATTTTCTTTTTGCTTGGTCTAAATTTTCGCATCCCAAGGCTTCTGAATTGGTAATAGTTATATTTAGTGTTTATTATATATTTGTACTTATTTTGTATTTTACTATTTTTTTTTATTGAGCTTTGATTTTTCAGATTGATATTGACTTTGAGTTTTTGTATCCGTCAAAGGGTCACCTTTTATTATCGAAGTGGGAAATTTTCAAAGCAAAAATTGAAAAATATTATGAAAAAATCATAAAAAATAATTTTTGCAAGCAACTTCTTGCAAGCGCATCGGCAACTTGTAATATAGGTTAGAATATTTAAATTTCCCACTGAATATTTCTTTTTAGCTAATTGAATGTGTTTGTTTTTTCTTTTTTATTTCAAACAGATGCAAAGGATTATATCTTTGGAATTCTTCTTAATGCTGTATTGCCATCTACATCCCGTTTTAAGGGGGAAGCAAGTTAACGAACCCGAAAAACTACAATTAACGACTCTCAGAAGAGCTTCGCATTTCGTTTAACGTGCTTGAACGACTACAGACGCCAGATTGATGCATTAGTAATGCAATACTATTCTGCTGGCTTGACTATTCAGCCGTTTATAATTATCGAAGGAGCCTCTGACGACGATATCACGGGTTTTTATGTGTATGTCAATAATAATCTTTTAAAAATGAATTCTTTTATAAGTAGTTTAGATTTGTGCTTCAAAAATTTTCACGGGTTTTTATGTGTATTTCATTAATAATCTTTTAAAAATGAATTCTTTCATAAGTAGTTTAGATTTGTGCTTCAAAATTTTTCAAGTGCTTGCTTTAAAGTACCCAGAAGCCTGTAATGATGCATGGCTTTTTATTAAAAAATATTTCTATGACATCAATACGGTTTTCGACAAAAAGTCAGCAAATGTATCTGTTCTTTTAAATGCATTAGGCACAGAATAGTAATAAAAAATGTATATCTGTTTTAAGTGCCATAAAAATTTTTCAAAACCAATTCTGTTAATCAGCCATTTCAAGATAAAGTTATTTCCTTGAATGACATTAACAGCAGAAAATCTTTCAATATGGAGATATTGAAATTGGAAATATCTCAGTGCATTTAGAAATTGGTAGACTTTATTTCAATTTAAAGATGTCGGCAAGTGAAATGATGAGTTTTGTTAATTTTTTGACTTTTATAATAGGTGACTTAATTCGTATTAACAACAAACATTGGTTACTTTTAAGAACTCTTTTGGAAATTGTTGACATTATTTTTAAATCTAGTTTTGTAAATGAAGATTTAAATCATTTAGAGTTCTTAATTACGCAACATCATTTAATGTACATTAGTTTGTATGGCTCCTTAAAACCTAAGCATCATTTTATGACACATTATGTCAGAACGATAAGAAAGTGCGGGCCTCTGAAATTTCTGTGGAGTATGCGTTTTGAGGGAAAACATTATATTTTAATAATATTACGTCAAGAGTAAATCCATGCTATTCCATTGCGATCAAGTCTAGTATTAAATTTGCAAATTTCTTACTAAATCACGAAAATGGTTTGAATCCACTCTTTTACTTTGAAACACCAAAAGTTGTTAACTTAATTGAAGAAGACTATTTTAATAAAATCAAAAACAAGCTCGACAATATAAATTTTGATAATTGTGAAATTAGCGAAGAACTGTATTTTTTTTAAAGGTACTCGATATAAAAGTCGACATTATATAGTTTGTAATATAAATTGCATTGAGTTGTAAAGAATTAAGAATTTTCTAATTCAAAATGAAAATATTTTTGCTATATGTTGCCCTATTAAAATTAATAAGTTTGACAGTCATTTTCAGGCCTATGAAGTTGGTTCTGATATTGTAGAGCTCTAT
>JAWNNP010001833.1:0-27243 GCA_035044805.1 Leucophenga maculata
ATTGTTAGACATCCTGAAACAAATATCAAATTGATGGAAATCACAAAAATGTAAATATATTTGTTTCAGAAAAGCACAAGCTATCGATAAATGCATTTCTGTAAGGGCTGCACCATAACACATTTGTAATCGATTGCATCAAAATTTGTCCGGGTTATTTCTTGTCACCCTGTATATGGGAGCCTGAATATGACTGTTATTTTGATTATGATTTTTCTTGGGAATAAGTTGAAATGCAAATTGAAATTTAAATAACAAAAGACTAGTTTCACAGTGGCGAGATATGCTCTGTTTCCACTACGGTCGCGTCTATGTCCAAAAACCAGTGAACATGCGTCAAACGCGATTAAAAACATTTAAGCAGTAAGGTTTGGGAAAAAGTCGCGTCCTAAGCTTACTTCTGAAATCTAGAGTTTTCATATCGATCAGATTATTTGGAAAACATATCTATTGAGGGCATTTGCTCACATATCTATGAAAACAGCTGATAAACAACCAGCAGTATCAACAAATTGTGGGTCGAAAATTTCACCTACGACAAAGACCATTTCATACCTTATCCATGAGCGAGTATATGGTAGCCGCGACACGGTTTTCCAGTGGGATGGCTAGCCGAAACGCAATGTGTTGCTTGCGTCGCTACATCAGTATCAGATTTCTTAAGAAGAGTTCTTAAAAGTTTTATGGTTCCCAATTTACATAAGAAATATAAAAAATTATCTGCTATTTTTACATGTTAAATTTTTAATAAATTTTGAGCGCGATAATATTACACTTACATTACTCAGTGGAGACGTAGTATTCACGAGGACTTCACGAATTTAAAAATACCGATTCTGATGATAGTTCATATGTACTGCTTTTCATTTCTACGAATTCGAAGAAAGAATTAGTATTGCGACGCAACTTTTGATTAATTTTTATTCTAAAAGCTATGTGGATTGTATTAAGGATTTTAAATTCGCAAAATGAATTTATCGGCGTATAGACAAGGGAAATCTAAATTTTCAATCTTGAACGTTCACACATACGAACTACATAGCTATACTTACTTAAATGGCCGATAACCGTCTTCTGGCCATGGCCGCATTTAGGAAGGCTCGCCAGTCTTGTGCGCGCTGGCGGCAGTCGTTCTGAATGCCAAGTACGGAGAGATCTCTCCATACCTGGTCATTCCATCGAGTGCCCGGTCGTCCTCTATGTCGGCGTCCACCAATCAAGTTTGGGCCCCCCATGTAAACCATGCGCGCTGGAGCTCTCTCATCCATTCGAATAAGGTGCCCAGCCCAGTGCAGCCGCTGGAATCTTATGCGCTGGACTATGTCAACCTCAACGAATAGCTCGTACAGCTCGCGGTTCATACGGGACCTAAACTCGTCGCCGACTCTAATAGGACCAAAGATCCTGCGAAGAATCTTCCTCTCGAAGACTTCCAACGCTGTCTCGTCCGACCCAATCACGGTCCATGCCTCTGCGCCATACAGTAGCACCGGGAGTATCAGCGTCTTATATATCTTTATTTTCGTCCGTCGAGAGAGGGCTTTACTTCTCATTTGCTTGCTCAGCCCAAAATAACATCTGTTTGCAATCGTGATCCTTCGCATGATCTACAGGCTGACGTTGTGGCTGCTTATCTCGGATCCAAGATGAAGTTTTCTACAAAAATGAAGTTGAAATTTTCCATCGTCACTAACCGTCTCTTGGAAGATCGAGCCCGACATACTTTGTATGTACGGTCACTGGCGTAGAAAGTATTCCATCAGAAAATTTAAAAAATCGCACGACAGAGCATCGCCCAGTCTGAAACCTCTCCTGGTATCAAAGGGGTCGGAAATGTTTTCCTAACTCTGACAACGCTTTGTGTGTAAGATAGCGACGTCATGCAAAGACGGACGAACTTTGGCGGGATGCCTAATACATACAGGGCGTCGAAAAACTTAGATCGTATCGGCGTGTCGAAAGCGGCTTTGTAATCGACAAATAGGTGGTGAGTGTCTTTTTTGAACTCACGGGTCTTTTCCAAGATTTGGCGTAATGTGAATATTTGGTCACTGGTCGACCTTTTGGTCTGAAGCCACACTGATATCGTCCTATCAGTGAGTCGGTATATGGCTTCAGTCTATTACACAATACGCCCGACAGAGTCTTATATCCAATTGAAAGGAGCCTTATTCCGCGGTAGTTGGCGCAAACAGCGGGGTCTCCTTTCTTAAAGATAGGACAGAGAACACTGAGATTCCAGTCATTGGATATGCGTTCATTGGACCATATCTTCCATAAAAGTTGGTGCATACTCCAAACCAACTCTTCGCGCCGGTGTTAAATAACTCAGCTGGCAGCCCATCAGAGCCTGTCGCTTTGTTATTTTTCAGCTTTTTAATAACTGAATTGACCTAGTTATAGTCCAGTGGCTCTACAATAGTACCATCATTAACTGGAGGTTCCGGTGTCATTTCTCTATCGGCGGTATTGTGCGCTTCATCGCCTACAAGTAGATTGGAGAAATGACTCCTCCATAATCTCAGTAATTTCTGTTCATCCGTTACCAGATTTCCATTGTCATCCTTACATAAAGTTGCTCCGGGCTTAAAACTTTCAGTCAGATGAGCTTAATTTCTGTCACGAAACATCTCAACATCCTCAAACTCCCGCCTTTCTTGCTCCTTTTTCTTGCGTTTGTAAAGGCGTTTCTCCTCTCTCCGTTTCTCTCGATATCGCTCTCTAACAGCTCGCATTGCTTCGACTACAGAGTTCGCTGATATTAAGCATTTTTCTCTGCAGTAGCATTGCGACACTCCTCGTCGTACCAAGAATTCTTTACAGGTTTTGTATAACCAATGACATCCTCGGCAGCCCTATCCATGGAGCGGGTGATATGTTTCCATTGCTCACATATATCTCGAGCAGACGGAGAGGTTTCCCGGAGCAGTCAGTATAGTGTTCGCAGTATAGTGTTCTCATTCTCACGTTAGCTCACCTCAGAACGGATGTTCAGAGGCTACCCAGGAGATACCTGCCTCAAGAAACGGACGTGTGAGCTGCTTGGACCGTTTGCAAAAGAATTATTGTTGGCCATTCCCTAGTGAATGACTGTCAACAACGTTCCTCACAATGTGAACTTCTGCAAACGATTCCCAATCACCTAACATACAAAGCTACATCCACTCAAAATTTGAAGATGAACGAGAACACACATTTCTATTAACTTAGTAAGCTCTGAAATTCGTTTGACTCACAGGCGTTTTTCGAAATAGATATGTAAGATATACTAAAGATGCAAACACAAAATCTTGTTTGTAATAGCCAAGCGGACTATATATGCAAATCGTAGCGAAAACCAAACACATGTCTCATGGTCGGAGACCCCCAAAGTTTCCCCCATTATGGTCAGGAGCGATAGAGGATTCGATATAGTCATGTCCGTCGGTCTGTTTGTCCGTCCGTATGAACGAAAGGATTTCGGAAAAGGTAATATATAGAGACTTCGTTCTTTTTACTTTTGACTACGACTTCGCCGTAATGTGTTTATTTTAAAATTTTGCACCTCCCCACTTTCCCATAAAATCACCATCAAGGCTAAAAATTTCTTCGGCACAAAATTAATTGAATTGAATCAATTGAATTGAAGCGACCAATGATGTTCGACAATGCACTTACTCATACAGTGAGAAGTGGGAGGAGCAAAATACTTTTCGTCCTTACCATTTTTGTTATTAATTTCGTAACTTTTCATTTTGCACTGCTTGGTGCAATTAACCATAACTTACAGTGCCGCTTATAGTCGGTGACGCCCAGCTGTAATTTTCAAACTTGTTTTTTTTTTGTACAATTTATCTTTTATTTTATTTTAGTGTTCTCGCTATACTAGGTCTCTTCAATATGCAATATATAAAGGAATTAAAATTTTTTCTATTAAAATAACCAGTTTCCACTTGATCCATGTCCAGTGAGAATGCCTATATGAGTTACCTTAATTTGATTTTCTGTATAGCACTGCATATATGGAGTTGAAACTCCGTCATTTCCAACGGCTAACAATTTGTCAGACCAACGGATCCAGAAAGACACAAACTCACAGTCATTCAATAAACCCTCATTTTCTACACTAACTACATTCTCTGTGTAGTTCTTACGGATAACAGATCGGGTATTTGTCCATCCTCCTAGAATCACCACATAGATAGGGGCGTTACCCGTTGAATCTTCAGCAAGAGCTATGAGCGCATCGTTTTGGGCGCGCACTTTGAACTTCAGCTCAGTTCCATTAATGGGAAGGAATTTGTATTTGACATTGTTTTTTGTGCAATATCCTAAGGAGACAAAAAATAAAATTTTATATTGTAATAATACCTCACTGAAATATATTTTTATTTACCATCTTGATAACTAAATCCGATTGGGCGTGGTAAGCTAAAAAAAAATTAAGAATAAATATTTTATAAACTACTTTTCTATGTACCAACCTGTTATGCAAAGGCGTTCTTCCTAAATTCATATTGAGTAAGTTCTGAGAATTTTGCAAATATGATAGTTGGGAAGAAATAGTTGCTGTAATGTTGACAAATTTGTTTAGCACATCGGAATTACTGGAAATTAATTCATTATTTTCATCCGATTTTGTGCGTATCGCTTCATTAAACTTTTTCAACGTATCAAAGTCATTTTTGATTGCATTTATTATTCCATACCCAAACGGATCAACATCTGAATCATCATTGGCTTCTAGATACGAAATAATTTAGTTTTTACATATATATATATATAGGTATTATTCTTGAATAGATTAAAATTAATTTATTGTGCATTATTTGAAAGGGGACAACTTACGGCTGGTAATATTTATGCCTTCATCTCGCAAAATTCTGTAATGGAAAATTAATTGAACTCAATAAAACATTTCGATTTAATCTGTTCCTGTTTGCTTTGCAGTTCCGTAAATCGATTATCAATATTCGTCCATATTTGTTTGATAATACCTTCTATGTCAACCTATAACCAGAAAAGATATAGTAAGAAATAAGAAAATTACAGTCGGGCGTAACCGACTGTAAGAGGCCCTGTACCAGTTCAGGTCGCCTAACAAACACATTAAATGTATCCCGAGCTTATGACCACTTGCTACTGCACGAATAAGTGCTTTATAAAACATTTTTTTATGTATGATGAGAAAAGGGGGTCGTTCAAATTCAATTGCTTATAAAATTAATTTATTATAAAATTTTTTATTATCCGATTTTGATGAACTTTTTGGATTTGGCTTATCTCTATACTGGTATACTAAAAAAAATTAAGATAGAACAATTTCTACTAATTCGATTGGTATTTATGATAATTGTTATGCAGGAACCCCATGCATTGCCTACAGACAGCTATTACTTACGGCGTTCACTGCTTGAAGGGTTACATAGATTACCAGACACAACATGTGTAGTACTGTACTACTCAAAAATAGTTACAATCAAAAGAAAAAAAATTAAAATTTTTAATTTAACTAACTAATATTAATTAAAAATTAATTTAAATATGAATTTGTCGGCGTCTTGTTGTCAGCTTCAGAACGGGTATGTTCTTCAGCTCGACGTTGGAGTGAGCCATTAGTCGAATGTGATGCATTCTGCTAAGTTTTGTTATCTCTTCCTTTTTTTCAATATGCATCTTCCATGTTAGTTTGCAAGTATTTGGCGGACTTTTCAATGGGTATGTCAATATGGTTTATTTTTAAAGGGATCGGTTGGAAAGTTCGTTTGGTTGTAAAAATCACTTGAGTTGTTTTATAGCCCATTTATCGAACCAGTTAGTGATGGTATTGAGGATACTTTGAAGATTTGTGGAAGCTACACTTAGATCATTATGGGCGTACAAAAGGAAAGTGTCATCTGCAAAAGTTGCAATCATGAAAGATGGCTCATCCGGTTGAGGTATATCATTGGTAAGGAGCACATATAGAAGAGGTCCCAAAACGCTCTCTTGGGGTATGCCTGCATTTATATGCCTTATTGAAGAGTAAGTATCTTTGAATTTTACGTAGAAGTGCCTGTCCGAAATGTAGCTTTTTAGCAGTAGGTAGAAATCGTGCGGAAGGAGGGATTTTAGTTTGAGTACCAGTCCCTTGTGCCAAACCTTGTCGAATGCCTTTTCCACGTCGAGTCTCCAATACAGTATTTCTTGTGTTCAATGTCTGATAAAATTTTATTAATAACTCTGTAAATTTGTTCAATAGTTAAATGTTGATTTCTAAAGCCAAACTGATGGTCAGATATAGAAAACCTTTTATCAAGTATAGGTTGCAATCTGTTTTTAAATAATCTTTCAAACACCTTTGATAAGATTGGCAAAAGACTTATGGGTCTATATGAAGCTGCATTAGTAGCATCTTTGCCAGGCTTTGGAATTGCAATTACCTCTGCTACCTTCCAAGTCTTTGGGAAATACTTTAGTCTTATTATAGCATTGAACAAATTACGAAGATATACCATAGAGTGCAATGGAGCTTCTTTAAGTACTCCTGTTAGCATATCGTAACCAGGCGATTTTTTCATTTGTCTGATATCTTCGACATTAACAACTCGAATTGGAGTATTAGTGGTTGAACTGTTTGAACGTTCCAATATATGGTCGCTGTTTTGTGTGTCGTTCGTGAAGACGTTCTGATAATAGTCTGCTAAAACTTTCGATTTTTCCAGTTCTGTTTTGGCCCATGTTTCATCTGTCTTTTTTATAGGAGGAATAAGAGGGGTGGTTTTTCTAAACTTTTGGGGCTTTCCAAAGAGAATAATTTGTGTCTATGGTAGGGGTCAAATTTGTTAGAAAAATTTCTATATTTTTTTTTTCGTTTTTGCGAAGCGTATCTTTTAGCTCCTTGGTTGCACGATTGAATTTCTTTTTGTCATCGGAACATCTTGTAGCTTGCCAAATTTTGCGAAGTTTTCTCTTCGCTGCAATTTGATTGCGTATAGCAGCGGGTGTAAATTGCTTTTTCTTATTATAGACGGGGTTGAATTAAGCGCCGCCAAGGCTACCGTATCGTTAAAGTATATAACGGAACTTTCTACGTCGTCTGGAGATTCCGTCTAGTCGTAAATGAGTTTCTAGAAATTTTCTGTAAGCCTGCCAATCTGTTTTCGAGTTGCACAGGGTGGGTGTATGCTTGTTTGTTTTGAAGGTAGTAAGATACTCAAGTTGGATAGGGGAATGATCAGAAGACAATCCGAACCTAGATTTAATAGCGAAATTTTCCAAATTTATGTTTTTGATAACACAAAAGTCTAGATCTGGCACTTTCTTTGGGTCTGTTGGCCAGTAAGACGGTTCACCAGTCCACGGTTCATGCAGTTATTGGCATGTATCGATTGTAGCAGAATTTCACCTTTTTTGTTTGTCAGCCATGTACCCCATGATGTGTGTTTAGCGTTAAAGTCGTCTGCAGCTATAAATCTTGGTCCCAGAGTTTTAAAAAAGTTGCTATATTGAGTCTTAGAAATGTTATGTCTAGGAGGACTATACAATGCTGTAATGGTTAAGGGTCCTTTTTGGTCATTCAATTGAATAGAAGTAGCTTGTATAAATTCGTACTTTTCAGCTTCTGTGCATTTAATGTTATTTTTAATAACTATTGCTGAACCCCCATGGCCCGTACCGTCCGGATGATTTGTACTGTGCACGGTATATCCTGTAATTTTTAAATAGTGTTTTATAGTGAAATGTTTTTCAGAAATCGGTGCCATATCGATACTATTTTCATATAAAAACTGTTTTAATTCAAGAGCATGCGGCATTAAACCATTAGCATTCCAGAAAACGATTCTTAAGTTGTCTGGGTTCATGTTTACGTGTTTAGTTTTGAGACAAGGAGCGTGACTGTTCGTTTGTTTCTACAGAATCATTTGTCGATAGAATATGTTGAGGAGTGGACCTGGTTTGAGGTATGCTTTTTTTTTGGATATTTCAAACTCAAAGGAAACTCTTGTTTGAAGAAGGTGTGTTATGTTGTAAATATGTTTGTTGTTACTGTCGGATTTAAGTTCAATGGAAAATAGCGGCAGCGGAGTTTTTTAAATATTTTGAACTACGTGACCCAGTTCTTTGAGTTCTGATTTCATGGCTTCGACGTCGGCAGATGGATGCATATTCCTAAGAATAATTTTAAAATTTCTGTCTTCCTTTGCTTTAAAGGTGTAGAATTTTGTTTGCTTTTGACGTAGCATGTTTACAATGGTTCTATAAGAAGCTGGATCTGTGGCCTGAACTCTAACTTAATTTTTGGATAAGGTTTTTAGTTCGAAGTTTTGCTGAACTACTTCAGTCAGAGCAAAGCATAAAGACCGACATCTTGCACATATATGGGAGGAGGTTTGTTAACTTTTCGTAGGGTATTCTCAGTAGTTTTAATATTTTCGCCACCACCATTGATCGGTTCGACATTCTTGTCGACAGTGTCTGCAAGAAGTTCGAAACGGTTCGATGTAACGTAGCCAGTATTGTTGCAACTTAGTTTGTTTCGCACTTTTTGCTTTTTTGTTAGAGTTTTTCAAATGTTGTTGTTGTTGGTTTGGTGATGGTCGTTGTCTCTTTAAGTTTTACTGTGAGTTAGTGCGTTTGTGCAAATTGTCGATGTTGTTGATTAAACTGTTAGAAGTTCTTACTATTAGTGTAGCTGTTTTTGATGACTCATTAGATGTAGTATCCTTCATATTGTTGTTGTTTATTATTTCCGTTTTAGTTGTGTTAGATGAAGCAGCCAATGACGAAAGAGATGACGTGATCGAGGCAGCAGTGTAAACGGTCGTTTTTGTTGTTTTTGAAGACTCGTTTGGTGTAGTTGTACTCTGGTTATTATTGTTGCTTTTGTTTTCTGCTAAATCCGAGTTAGGTGTGATAAGAGAAGCAGCCAATGATGTCGTGATTAAGGCAGCAGAAGTATATAAGGACGTTGTTGTTGAAATTGAAGCCACCGATGTAGCGAAAGCACTTTCCGTTGTTATTGTGTTCGAAGTTACGGTTGTTGGGTACACTGAAGGCAGAGGAGTCGTCGGGGTTTTGCACTGAGAGCTCCATGGTAAAGTAGCTGTGAGGAAGAGAGGGCGAAAGTTTGAAGCCTCCTCTGCTGTTCCAACAGACAAGTTGGAGTTGATGTTGATATCATTATTATTGTTGGTACACGGCTAGACAAAAGAGAAATGTGCATCTCTCGATGCAGCAGAACTTTGCTTTGCTTTGCTGCCCATTTATATTGTTTATTTCACTTTAAATTCGATGAGGGGCAAAAGTTTAAAATAAACTTGTAAAATTCCGGAGCAGTCCTTGTCGAATGCAAAAAACACGAAGTCTCTATCTATTACCGTTTCCGAGATCCTTTCGTTCATACAGACGGACGGATGGACATACGGACGGAAAGACATGGCTATATCGACTCCTCTATCTCTCCTGACCATAATAGGGGTAACTTTGGGGGTCTCCGATGATTAAAATTTATGGCAAATTAGACATAAAACCACTTTAAAATATTTATATATATATAAAAAATGTATTAATTTTAAAGCGAAGTAAAATATGGTTCTCAAGGATTCACCACTTCTTAAAAAATGTAATACATCTTTTTTTCACCGTACACACGAAATATTGTTTGGTTTTACTTTTCACTTTTTATTAACTTGTTTGTTCGGGCGAGCAGCAGTCGCCACTGTAGCGTCTATCGCAGTCACTGCAACTGCATCATAATTATTTGTTAATTTTCTCTTAAACATAAATTGAAATCATTTGTGCATCGCCGTTATTTATATTCTAAGACGCGCTCCGTTATTTAGATCATTTTAGCTAACTTCGTTCGGGCTAAATAGTCTGCGCACTATCGCACTATCTCAGTCTGTCGCTATTGTCGGTTAGTTGTTGCGGAGTCTTTGCGTACTCCTACATGCATACATATATACATACATTTTATTTCGTGCAACGGGTCAGCGTATTGTGCTACCGCGTTAATTCCTTTTATTTTAATTGCAAAGCGCCGCGCGCAAATATATATTGTGAACATTTAAACTTATAAAACGTCTTTTATCTATACACAAACAAAATATTAATAGATACATACGCCATCAAAAAGGCTTGATGGTTCAACATTGTTCTTTTGAAATGTCAATGAATACTTACCGATGTACTCGCTCCAAAAGTAATTGCAGCAAACCAAATAAAAATTATTGCCAGACGCAGGTCCATTTTCGACGCGAGTTACGTTTCATCTGATGTCTTGTAGAAGCTGAAAGTAAGTCAACAGATTCTAAGTCATTTCTTAAGTCATTTCTTAATAATTGATAACTAGGCAAATATTTAGAAACAAAATGTTTTATTATTTAATAATAATTGTACGCTGTAATCATCTCTATGGTAGAAGGGTATATTAACTTTAAGAAAGTGTGTGGAATATCAGACTCCTTAAAACAAGCAATGCATTGATTCTCATAAAAAATATAGTCGATATGTACATGTCCACCTAACCGAATTTCTGTTTGAACAATTAGGTCCTGGAAACTTTCAGAGAAAGAGCCATTGAGTTTGAATATTTATTGGCCGTCCTAGTCTCTCAGATAATTTAAAGTAATGTGACAGTGCCCATGTGTTAGCGGCCAATACACATATATACACTGAAGGAGGTGCAGAGCATCTCGAAGTCGCGCAAACTTGACTTAAATGAACGACTTATTGAACGTGTTATATATTCACAGATATAGAAAAGAAAGGTCGGAGAATAGAAACAGTTTTGCCGTTTTATGTAAGTTTATGACTTCGAAGTACCCTACACAATCTCTTAAGTACACTCATGCAGCCTTCAAAATTAAATATTTCCGAGAAGTCTTAATAGAAAGAAAGGTCGCTGCAAAAAGACAAATCGGTCCATGCATTAGCGAGAGAAACTTTTATAAGGAAGAACCTTAGACTTTACAAAAGTTCAGTCTTTTGAGAACTGAGTAGTTTCTAATTTTATTTCTTGATATGAATTTTAATAATCGTATTCCATTTGTAATTACAAAAAAATAAATAAAATTCAAACCATTTTCAACTTGAATATAAGCTCGGCTTAGTAAAAATAATTGTGCAATAATTAAATTAATTCGATTTTGCATGGCATCAGTTGATAATGTATTTATAAGATTATGTTCTGGGAATTATGTTTCTTAGCGCTCAGAGGTTATATGGGGTTATACGAATTTAAATGATTTATGCGAATTACACGCATTTCATATAAATACATGCGTGCTCCCATTTTTATTTACTTTTGCGTTTTGCGATTTCAACTTTTAAAATTTTATAATCAGAATTATTACAGTTCTTTTTGTTTGCTGTCAATTTCAGAGATGATTCAAAGATAATATTATATGAAATCGCATAAGTACATATGTGGAAATGGGAGCATGCCTGATAAATATGTTATTATTTAAATACCCTACACATAAGAAATGCACGTACATAGATCTGCTCGAATCGTCAGGTTGATCGAGAATATATACAGGAATGCCACAGAAATCCCTTTCACTTCGAATTAGAATAGAAATTATTTAGAATATATGGTGTTCAATTCTGAATTATTCTTCATCAAAATAATCATTCATTTAAAATGTTTTAATTAATAAATTACACAGCGGCAAAAAAGGAAAATGGACCATGATCAAGTATATCCCCATGTAATTTTTCGCGCTGAATCCGAATAGTTCAACGTCAACTTTGGCTAATGTGTTTTGAGATAACCTAAAAAAGTGCTTAAAAATATTCTATTTGTTAAATGTACTGCTTTACATAATATAGCGGTACTTTTCGAGCGAAGAATGTATACAAAATGAATACTAATGAGCAGCGCAGCTTACCGGACCGATTTTGGTATAATAGTCGCTTCGATTGACATGGACTGCCTCTCGATATTCGGTAATCGAAAACAGAATATTTTTGTTATTCGGTGAGCAGATACAGAAATCGCCAGGATCCATGTTTACGCCGACGTTTGCATTAAGAATAAGTGTAAGTAATAATGTACTCTGTATTTCATACGCATTAAAAGAGGACTTTTCAAAAAAAAAATTCAACCACTTTTATAAAGAATGGTGGATAATTTCTACAAAACAGTGTCTTTTTGCCAGAAAAGCCATTTGCCCGATGTGTAATTCCATACATAACCCTATCCTTCACCTTTGACCGGATACTTTCTGATATTTCCAGCTTTTCCGAGTAGGGTAATACTAGCAAGTCTTGAGGCAAGTAGTCAAGAGTAAGTTAAGCATCATCTTTTATGCCTCTGCCTCTGTTTTTCTTTCTTTTTTTTAACTCTAGGAATGCAATGAGCAATGGCAAGTATTATTTTTTTCAGATGACGTTGTTCGTAATGTAGGGAGGGCAGGCTGTGATAAGAATTTTAAATCTGAGTTAAACAATAAAAATGTAACTTATTATTATTTAGATACAAAAAATTCTGTTTTGGAAGCCAGTTCCCAAACATCTGTTTTCTGTATTCCCACACCCTTCACCAACCAATGTAACAGTCGGACCAAGATGCTTACCAAACCATTTTCTCCCACCGCTTTTCGCTTGGGTGGCATGAAGCAGATTCTTCAAGTCACTCTGAAAAACGCAATTGCAGATGCTTCCGGTCAAATCAACAATTATTTTAGCTACGTTCGTGAGTTATCGCATCCAATAAACCGATCACCGCCAATTGTCTGCGCAGATGAGGCTGTCCAATGCATCAAATCTGACAACATCGTCTTTTCATCGGGTGCTGCTTCTACACCCCTCGAGCTGTTGAACGCGATGTCGAGATATGGTTTGGAGAATGAACTAAAGAACATCACCGTTTGTCACATGCACACTGAAGGTCCTGCCGAGTATTGCAAGCCAGAGTATAAGGATGTTTTCAGATCGAACTCATTTTTTATGGGTGCTAATGTGCGAAAAACGGTTGCTGAAGGGCGTGGCGACGCTTTACCCATATTTTTACACGAAATTCCGTTACTGTTTCACAAGAAAATTATTCAACCCGATGTCGCGTTGATTCACGTCTCGCCACCAGATGCGCATGGTTTCTGCTCGCTGGGAACGAGTGTGGACTGTGTGCGTGCGGCATGTCTGCATTCGAAGATGATTGTAGCACAGATAAACGAGCAAATGCCTCGCACTTTTGGCGACGCCATCATTCATGAGTCGCACTTCGACTGCGCCATACACATCGACCGGCCATTGCCACAACACCCGACTGAAGAATTGTCGGAAGCTGAAACAAAAATTGGACAACTAATTGCAGAAAATCTGGTGGAGGACGGTGCCACGTTGCAGATGGGCATAGGTTCCATTCCGGATGCCGTGCTCAACTCGCTCCACAACCACAAGGATCTGGGAATACACTCGGAAATGTTTGCCAATGGTGTTGTAGACTTGGTGGAGAAGGGTTGCGTCACAAATAACAAAAAGAAAATGCACCAAGGCCGAATTGTTGGCTCATTTTTGATCGGTGATCAGAAGTTGTACGATTTTGTTGACGACAATCCTTTCATCGAAATGTACGCCGTTGACTACGTGAACAGCGTCAGCATTATTAAGCAACAGCCGCGCATGACTGCCATTAACAGTTGCATTGAGATTGATCTGACCGGCCAAGTCTGCTCCGATTCCATCGGTGTACGCTTATTCTCAGGTTTCGGTGGCCAGGTTGACTTCATACGTGGTGCTGCCGAGGGAATCGATGGCAAAGGTTGTCCCATTATAGCCATGCAATCGGTGACCAACAAATGCCAGAGTAAAATCGTGCCAATGTTGCAGCTTGGTGCCGGGGTTGTTACCTCTCGCGCTCATGTTCATTACGTCGTTACAGAGCACGGCATTGCTTCACTTTTCGGCAAGAACTTGCGCCAGCGCGCTTATGAATTGATTAACATTGCTGATCCCGAACTCCGCGAATGTCTAGAGAAGGCGGCATACGAACGGCTTAAAACAATGCCGTCGCCGTGCTGAGATACGTTACCCAGATTACCCACAAATGAAATTGGAAACCTGCTTTATTCGAAGGTGAATAATTTGGCCTATTTGGATTGTTGCAGCTAATAATATGCAAAATTTCGGTACATTGTTTCTTGGTTATACGTAGCAAAGAATGGAAGGGAACAAGGACCAAATTGGAAAGTTCACATATATTTAAGTGTATCATGGCGTTTGGATTTTTAGAATTTTTGACAAATAAAAATTATTTTGAGCTTTATGTGTTGTTTACATCGGTCCTTTCCTAAACCATTAGTAATAGTAATTCACAGGGATGCATACAACTACTTGCAAACCGAATATGTTACAAATTATTAATTTGAAGTCATTGGTAAACGAACTAATTTATTCTATTTGCTTTAATCGTTGAGATTCAGCAAGCCAAAGTGGAAAAATCGCAATCCTTCAAATCCATAAACACACAATCTTCAGTTTTTCAAATTGAATTATAGAAATTCTTGATTCTTGATCAACAGCATCAAATGCCTTGTTGCGATTTAGCTGAATATGCTGCAATGTTTCTAATAACACGATGAGGGTCTACTAATAAGATGTAATATAAAAGCAATCAAGTTCCGTTTCATAGTTCTATAATCATTTCTACCTTTCTATTATTAAGGATAATTAATTGCCACATTGAGATCGTATATCGGAACTCCATGCATTCTCTGAAAAATAGTCACCGAAAAAAAAGGTTTGCCTATATTTTTGTCAATGATATATGTTGTAGTATGTATAAAACCAAATGTTTATACTAGAGTTTTAGATCCATGTATCAGCGGCTTCACTGTAGTGCTAATATTTTCGCCACCATCGTTGATCGGTTCGTCATTCTTGTCTAGATTGTCTGCTAGAAGTTCGAAACGGTTCGATGTGACAAGAGCCTATTGGTTTTGTGCAAATATATGTAACAGGTAGAAATAATGGTCGGAGACCCCCCAAAGTTACCCCCATTATGGTCAGGAGTGATAGAGGAGTCGATATAGACATGTCCGTCTGTCCGTCCGTCCGTCTGTATGAACGAAAACATCTCGGAAACGGTAATAGATAGAGACCTCGTATTTTTTGCATTTGACTAGGACCGCTCCGGAATTTTACAAGTTCATTTGAACATTTTGAGACCTCGTACCAACACCCCCCCTTCCCAAAAAAATCACCACCAAGGCTAAAAATTTCTTCGGCACAAAAAAAATTGAGCATGCCAGTATAGAGATAACGTCACTCTTAGCCAAACTCCAAAAAGTTCATCAAAATCGGATAATAAATGATGATTTTATAAGCAATTGAATTTGAACGACCCCCCTTTTCTTTTCATATTCATATTCGCGCAGTGAGAAGTGGTCATGTGTTTGTTCATAAGCTCGGGAAACATTGAATAAGTTTGTTAGGCCACCTGAACTGGTACAGGGCCTCTTACAGTCGGTTACGCCCGACTGAAATTTTCTTACTTGTTGCTACTTGGTTTGTTTGGCATTTTTGCTATTTATTTAGTTTTGCAAATGTTGTTGTTGTTATTGTTTTGGTGATTGTTGTTGTCTCTTTAAGTTTTACTGTGAGTTAGTGTATTTGTTCGAATTGTCGATGTTGTTGTTTATTTGATGACTCATTGGATGTAGGTGTAGTCATCTTAATATTGTTGTTGTTTTTAATTTCCGTATTATTTGTGTTGGATGAAGCAGCCAATAACGAGAGAAGTGACGTGATCGAGGCAGCAGTGATAACGGATGATCTTGTTGTTTCTGCCACACACAAGCGAATGTTCACTTAAGGCGAAACTAAATCGAAAGTCGGTTTTTCGTTTTTTGTTCGATTCAAACGAACTGCGCGAAGGTCTTTCATTCTCTCTCGTGGAATTGTAACAGGCAGAGAATAACAAAGAGTATGCATTTGACATTTGACGCCGTCAAACGCTTAGAATTGATACGGTAAGTGTTGCGTTTTATTATGCAATCAGCTGCAGCGCCTTTTTTTTTTTAATATTTTCGTTACAAATTAATTTTTATTATTTATGTTCATTTTTAATAATTTGATTTTCGTAAAAATTTATTATTTTATGTGAGAGTTTTTGTTATAAGCAAATATAAGAACTCGTCAGTAAAATGTGAGTACTACAGTCCAAATGGTAAATCTAGAATGTGTACTCTTTTGAGCCTTCAAAGCTTTTCGCTATTGTCTAGCAGATTTATACCCAGCGAGTTGCTATGGTTTTCCAATTTTTCCAAATATTTGATGCTAAAGTTCCTTATTCAATCTTAAATTGTGTTCATATTTAAGTCTCTGTGAATGCATTTATTATTTACAAACCAATGAGCATTACATATCAGTCTTAGTGTTTTTGATTGGTATCTTTGCAGTATCTCTACGTTCGAGTTGCTTGCAGTTCCCCACAACTGAATGCCATACTACCATACAGGTTTCAACATTGATTTATACAATGTCAATATATACCGCTCAATGCTTATCCAGAATCAGCAAGTAGCCAACTACCACGTGACTCACTCTCCTGTAAATATCGTCTAGCACCACTTAAATTCCATACAAAGGAATCGTGAGTTGCTCCCCGCAGGTTATAGTCACATATCTTTAGCGAACAAATTGGTTTAAATATTTTTATATGTGTTCCGTCAATAAATCCAATTACTCCAGGAATCTTGAATTTATTGTAAAAGTGCGCTTTTGATATTAAAACATCGAATCACTTTGGACAAATTGTATAAACTCTGGACAAAGAATTCTTTCCATTAGTGGGATTATAATCCACAATATTTTGCACACTAATGGTCTTGACATGCACAAGTCCACATTCTTGCCAATTGCTCCTTGAAAGGAGCCAACACCTAAAAATCTAAGCAAACAAGCGGCTAACTGCAAGATTGGTGGAACGGAAGACGATGATTTTTGTCCTTTAATCCTAATTTAAATACATTAATAAATGTATCTTTGTTGATGCGATAGTTATAGCGAAAACTAGAAAAGAGAAAACAATTAACACTTGAAAAATTACTAACAAAACACTTAAGTGTTCTCCGAACATGACAGTGGGTCAGATACGTCTCTTAAACGTTTCCGTGGCACTCCCGCTTCACCCAATTGCTTTCTACGAAGGAAATCTATTGCAAGGAAGCCTGCAACAGGCATTTTCATTTATCTTTAAGGACAATTTTTTTGTTGTTTTATTTTGATGCTGTGAATGTCTGACAGTCCTGCTAAATCCCCAGCATTTTCCGAAAAAAGTGCCCGAAAAGTGAAATCCATCGACTTTCCGTGACACCAGGGTTTTGCTCGAGATATTTTAAAGCTAATCCAACCGAATTTCCTTTTCGATTTACGTGACATGCTGTTGTTAGCTTCTCTCTCTTTTGCTCATTCTGCCTCTTTCAAAATTTATGCCACCGAGTGAACGCTTAGTAGAGCTGGAAAACATCGATTTTTAGACAGATGCATCTATGTTTTCATATGAAAAACATCGATGCATCGGTCTAAAAATCGGTGTTTTTCCAAGCTCTAACGCTTAGGCTCTTACCTTGTAAAGTTTACCTTGGCTTAGCTTGCGATTGCACTCAATATTTCATGAAACAGTCACGAATGAGATCAGGCTTGCCCTCTCAAAAAAAAAAAAAAAAGAAAAAGTCTTCACTCTCACTAGCTTGCATGCGAAATCGTGAGTGCGAATATCATTCGCACTCGTTTATTGCTTCGGCTTGGCTTAACTCTCTACATTGTCAGCGAATGTCAAGTTGATTCCCGACTCAAATTCGACGATTCGACGAATGCACACAAGCATTCGCGAATAGCTTGTGAGCTCGTGCATGATATAGACATGTCCGTTTGTCCGTCCGTCCGTCCGTCTGTATGAACGAAAGGATCTCAGAAACGGTAATAGATAGAGACTTCGTGTTTTTTGCATTCGACTAGGACTGCTCCGGAATTTCACAAGTTTATTTTAAAATTAATTCTTTTATTCTTCTGTAAGTTTACGATTCAATTTTATATTTCTTATATTAATTATTTTTAAATTTTTAACTAGCTTACCCGGCCTCAACATCAGTTATTCAGGTGTCAGCAAGGCATTTGTTTTATTGAAGAGAATTGAAATGATTTGCGTAGCATTGTTGCACTTCTTTTTATTGAACTATTTGCTGAATGGGTTCCGCTCGGGTCGATTCCCTTCACTTAAGCTTGTAAAATCATTTTATATCACTTTTTTGATGAACTGTGTAAATGCGATACAGAGCATCAGTAGAACGCACATCTGAATGATCCGGAACCTCATCGCATTGCTTCCTATGTTGAGATTTTTTCGATAAAGCGTTTTAAGTATAGTATTAAGTGGCATCACAGAGAAGAGCAATGTTCGTAATATTGAGCAATGTTCAGTAATAAATTGTGTAACAAACGTTTGTTTGTTTTATATATATTTCGATTTAACAAAAATATTTCTCAAAGCAAAAGGTTAGAATATTAAAGTAACAGTTAATGAGTAAACGTTTAATTTATTTCTTTGAAATAATTCATTTGATGCTTAAAATCAAATCCGAAGAAATACATACAAAGCACTTATCTATTTTATATATTGAATGTAACTTACTTCACCAATTTCCATTTTTCCATTTATGCTACACCGAATATTTCAAATAAATTCGGTGTAGCTTGCTTGTCTTTAAATACTTCATCAAGTTCTCGATCAATGGATAACAAAAATACTCTGTTTTCGATTACCGAATATCGAGTGGCAGTGTATGTCAATCGAAGCGAATATTATACCACAATCGGTCCGGCAAGCTGCGCTTTTTTTTAGTATTCACTTTGTTTACTTTCTTCGTTCTACATGTACCGCTATACCATTCAACAAATAGAATATTTTTTACCATTTTTTTAGGTTATCTCACAAAACATCAGCCAAAGTTGACGTTGAACTATTCGGATTCAGCGCGAAAAATTACATGGGGATGTTCTTGGTCATGGTCCATTTTCTTTTTTTGTGCCGCTGTGTAATTTATTAATGAAAACATTTTAAATAAATAATTATTTTGAAGAAGAACAATTCAAAAAATTGAATACAAAATGTTTTTTTAAGTCGAAGCGAAAGCGATTTCTGTGGCATGCCTGTATATATTCTTGAGCAATCTGACGATACGATTTGCTATGCGCGTCTGCTGTTATTTATTTTGTATTTCTTATGTGTAGGGTATTTAAATAAAAATAATAACAAAATTATTTATATAAAATGTGTGCAATGCACTCAAATCATTTAAACTCGGATTACCTCTGATAACCTCTGAGCGATAAGAAACAGAATTCCCAGAACTTAATCTTATAAATACATTATCAACTGATGCCATGAAACATCGAATTAATTTAATTATTGCACAATTATTTTTACTAAGCCGAGCTTATATTCAAGTTGAAAATGGTTTGAATTTTATTTATTTTTTTGTAATTACAAATGGAATACGATTATTAAAATTCATATCAAGAAATAAAATTAGAAACTACTCAGTTCTCAAAAGACTGAACTTTTGTAAAGTCTAAGGTTCTTCCTTATAAAAGTTTCTCTCGCTAATGCATGGACCGATTTGTCTTTTTGCAGCGTCCTTTCTTTCTATTAAGACTTCTCGGAAATATTTAATTTTGAAGGCTGCATGAGTGTACTTAAGAAAAAGTGTAGGGCATTTCGAAGTCATAAACTCACATAAAACGGCAAAATTGTTTCTATTCTCCGACCTTTCTTTTCTATATCTGTGAATATATAACACGTTCAACAAGTCGTTCATTTAAGTCAAGTTTGCGCGACTTCGAAATGCTCTGCACCTCCTTCAGTGTATATATGTGTATGGCCGTTAACACATGGGGACTGGCACATTACTTTAAATTATCTGAGAGACTAGGACGGCCAATAAATATTCAAACTTAAAGGCTCTATCTCTGAAAGTTTCCATATCTCATTGTCAAACAGAAATCCGGTTAGGTGGACATGTACATATCGACTATATTTTTTATCAGAATCAAGACTTTGAGTGTTTTAAGGAATCGGTTGTGCCTCCTTCTTCTGTTACACACACTTACTCAAGTTAATATACCCTTCTACCATAGATATGGGTACAGCGTACAATAAAATGGTTTGTTTTGCAAATATTTTCCTTGTTATCAATTATTTTACTCATGAATTATGAAATGATTAATCAGAAAATTGCAATTTACAGACAACTCAACTTCTGCTGGCGTGTAAATGATATCAGATGCAAAATAACTCGCGTCGAAAATGGACCTGCGTCTGGCAATAATTTTTATTTGGTGTGCTACAAATATTTGTGGAGCGAGTGCATCGGTAAGTATTCATAGATAATTCAAAGAAACATGTTATAAAGAGTGTTTTTTGTCGATAAAATCAATCAATATTTCGTGACTACAGTAATTGTGTGTCCCTCTAAATTTCTGCAAGTTCAGAAGATATTTCGTATTTTATAACAATTTGAGTGTGAGTGCTGATTTTTTCTTTTAAAATACTCTGAAGAAGACGCCTGTTCATCGGAGTTAAATTCATCTTGCATCCCATAGCCAATTCCATTGATGGAAATATTTTTAAAACTGCTTAACCTCTAATGGCCTTCTCCAAATACACAACGAAACGTTATGTTACATAGCCGAATGATCCAGAAACCTGTAACATGCACAGTGCGTTGGAAAAAATCCCAAAGTAACCTTACATGCGTGTAGTGTTTTGAGATTTGAACTATGGAGCACGCAATTTAATCGGCCTTGCTCATCGGCAACGGGGGGTTCTAAAAAGCAACCATATATCCATAAGATTGAAGCTTTCTGTCAATTCTGTTTAAAACCATCCATGTCTCTTAGCCATATAAAAATATACGTTCTCAATGAAAGCGTACATGAGCGCCATACTGTATCAAGTTTTCGGAAAGCAATGCTTATACGCGCAGCTGTGTCTATCGCTGGGCCGGCACGGTGTGAGCTGCTTCGTCATAAAGAGCCTTTATGAGATCAATGATTTTGTCAGGGATCCCACAGCTGCTCAGTGACCTCCATATAGCGTTTCTATTGATGGTGTCAAACGCCCGCTCGAAGTTTACAAAAATTTGGTATAACGGGGACCTCCACTCGACCAGTGGCTAGATTCTGGCTAAGATGATGAAAGTCAGTACTTTTTAGATGAAGTTTAAAGGCGTTATACCACGCTAGTTTCTGCACTGGCTTAGGTCCCCCTTTTTGGGAATAGTGACGATCACCCCTCCTTCCAGTCATCTGGAATGGTCGCAGTTATATATGCCGCACGAATAATGGTGTTTGCGCTTAACTTATGCAGTTCGGTCGGTAAACCATTTGGCCTTGCAGCTTTGTTGATTTTTGGCTTGCTTACTTCTGTTGGGGTTTCGACGCTGGTCGGTGTTGGGAATTTCTGAAGTTTGTGACTCAGTGTCATCGATTTTAAAGAACTCCTTCCAGGGGATAAGTTGGCCTTCGACTGACGATATACTGGACCCGTCACTAGCCTTGTTAGGTGGAATATTTGGCTTAACGTTTCTTAGTTCCTCTACCGCTGTGCCTGTTGTGCCATACTGCCTATGCTTTCCCACATAAGCCCTCTTATCCGAACGGACTGATTTTTAATACGCCGTTGCACTTCGATATATGATCCACGAAGGTTCAATAGCTTGCGCTCCTCAATCAGAGTCCAAGTGGCGTTACTTATCCACGGCTTCCGTCTGTAGTGCTACAAGCCGACCGTTTTTTCCGCAGCTTGAGAGCACGCTGTTTGGATTTGCTTCCAACATGGTGTAGAATTATGAGTAAGTTGTTTAAAGCGATTTGTCGTCATCGTTGAACGGTTGTTGTTCTACCCGAGGCTTGTTTCCGTTTCTTGAGTGAGTATAATTTTTACGGTCGGGTCACTAGCCCAACGCAACCTGTTTTATGCGATCACTTTTATTTATTGATGTGGTTATTCCAGCAAAAACAATTGATTTGGTCTTCTTTACGCTAATCCTTTTGAAATATTTCATTTTGGTACAAATCGAACCACCAACATTTCTGGATCATCAATCGTAATATTATATATCAATAAAGTTCAAATTGGAGCACTTAATGATGTAGCCGTCATACAAAAAGTCAAGTTATATAGACATATTGATTTATCTGGCTATAAACAACAATAACTTAAGTTCATGCATGGAGCAAGATATTTCTATATTGTTGTTCTTGTAGATAATGGGTATATATTCGCATATATACGAGTTTGTTGATA
Source organism: Leucophenga maculata (assembly GCA_035044805.1). NCBI lineage: Eukaryota > Metazoa > Arthropoda > Insecta > Diptera > Drosophilidae > Leucophenga > Leucophenga maculata. Next base: position 22,274 of record JAWNNP010001833.1, read on the forward strand.
AGAATGTACGCAATTACACGAACATTTAACATTTTCTCAGGGCCAGAAACTGAAAGAGATACAATTCCCTTCATATGAAGTGCCTACGGAACAGATGACACGAAAGCAAAACTCTTAAATTCGTATCAAAAATTGACTTCATTGTAAATAATGACAACGGTTACCAATTTTCGTTAAACTCTTAATTGGTTTTTTTCTTGACCGTAGCTTTGGTACATCGTCATGATGCTCGTAAGTTCACTTCTTTACTGTAGCAGTCATGGTCTTCTTACATTTCATTATTTCCTCCGGGACATTTGGAAACGTAGTTTTCCATTTTGTGCGGTGTTGGAAGTAGCATAAATTGGATTTGACGCGTTTCACAAATCTCCACCATTCCAGCCACCACATTATACTTGCTTCAATTTAAACTTCATTGAAATATGAACAGATTTTCCGCCCAATGTGTACGTAAAATTGTATTAAATTTTAAAGATTAGTGAGCAGCATTTTCCATTGGTTAAATTAGATGCTGCATCTCAAGTGGGCACTTCTATGATCGTAAATTTATAACGATTTCTTGTGCGATAATAAGCGTAAAAAACGCCAATTATAAACTTAATATAATTTAACCTTGATTAGTGCTATATGTATTTGACTTTTGAAAAAGACAGCCAAAAAATGTTTACTTGTTGTTTGTATTTTGAACTTAAAAACAATAATCAGCATCATTCGTTCTTATTTGTTTCTTGTTTATACTCTTGAATTTCTTTTTTCCTCTTATAGATTGACGAAGAGTCTTTTAAAAGACAAATATGGGCGAACATTGATAATCGATTTACGGAACTGCAAAGCAAACAGGAACAGATTAAATCGAAATATATCAACTTGAAGAAGTTTGTAGTTTCCATTGTAGCAGTACAATAATGTTTTATTGAGTTCAATTAATTTTCCATTACAGAATTTTGCGAGATGAAGGCATAAATATTACCAGCCGTAAGTTGTCCCCTTTCAAATAATGCACAATAAATTAATTTTAATCTATTCAAGAATAATACCTATATATATATATATGTAAAAACTAAATTATTTCGTATCTAGAAGCCAATGATGATTCAGATGTTGATCCGTTTGGGTATGGAATAATAAATGCAATCAAAAATGACTTTGATATGTTGAAAAAGTTTAATGAAGCGGCGACACGCACAAAATCGGAGGAAAATAATGAATTCATTTCCAATAATTCCGATGTACTAAACAAATTTGTCAACATTACAGCAACTATTTCTTCCCAACTATCATATTTGCAAAATTCTCAGAACTTACTCAATATGAATTTAGGAAGAACGCCTTTGCATAACAGGTTGGTACATAGAAAAGTAGTTTATAAAACATTTATTCTTCATTTTTTTTTAGCTTACCACGCCCAATCGGATTTAGTTATCAAGATGGTAAATAAAAATATATTTCAGTGATGAATTGTTGCAATATAAAATTTTATTTTATGTCTCCTTAGAATATTGCACAGAAAACAAAATCAATTACAAATTCTTGCCCATTGCTGCAACTGAGCTTAAGTTCAAAGTGCGCGCCCAAAACGATGCGCACATAGCTCTTGCTGAAGGTGCAACCGGTAAAACTCCTCTCTATGAGGTGGTTCTAGGAGGATGGGGAAATACCCGATCTGTTATCCGCAAGGACTACAAAGATGATGTGGTTGGTGTACAAAATGCGGGTTTAATGAATGAATGTGAGTTTTTGAGTTTCTGGATCCGTTGGTCTAACAAGTTAATAGCCGTTGGAAATGAAGGAGTTTCCACTCCATTCCTGCAGTACGCTACAGAAAAACAACTTACGGTAACTCATATAGGCATTCACACCGGATATGGATCAAGTGGAAACTGGTTATTCCAATAAAAAAGTTTCATATTGCATATTGCTAAGACCGAAGTTAAGGGAAAATTAAAATAAAATACTACCTTTTTTGTCTCTAACTATAATACGAGGGTTGCCTTATATATTCCAGCCTAAGTCACTTTTAGCGCTTTTAGGTTCTAATTGTTATATCGTAACGACTGTAAGAGGCCCTGTATAAGTACAGGTCACCTAACAAACTCAAAATTATAAAATAAACTTGTAAAATTCCGAAGCAGTCCTAGTCAAATGCAAAAACACGCAGTCTCTATCTATTACCGTTTCCAAGATTCTTTCGTTCATACAGACGGACATGACTATATCGTCTCCTCTATCACTCCTGACCATAATGGGGGTAGCTTTCGGGGGTCTCCGACCATTATTTCTACCTGTTACATACATTTGCACAAACCCAATAGGCTCTTGTACCTTCGGTACAGGGTTAGTTTACCCAAACTTTAACTTTCAATCCAATATCCTCTATCTCAATCCCCAACACTCAAAATTCCTAACCGAACAATCCAACTGAACAAATTAACGAAAATAATGATATGCAAGAATTAAAATCTATGATGAAACAACTAATGCAACAAAAAGTAGCCATTCTAAATGTAGTCACATTCGTAGGCATGGACTCCGAGAAGCTACGAATTATTTTCTGGAATGTAAACGGGTTACTGCAACATGTTTAGGAGCTGGAGCTTTTTTATATTTTAAAAGTATCAATCTGGCACTGATCTCAGAAACTCAACTCACAACAATACATTTCCTAAGGATCACAGGATATACATTGCACAATACAAATCACCCAGACGGAATTGGTTATGGAGGTTCGGTCATAACTATAAAAAGTAAAATGAATTGCACTCTAATTGAAAACTATATCCAAGCTACTACAATTCATTTAGATGATCTAAACGGGCCTCCGACTATTTCGACCTTGTAGAGTCCTCTTAGACACAGAATAACATTGGCTCAATACAACGATTACTTTAAATCCTTAGGACCGAGATTCATAATTGCAGGCGATTTTAATGCAAAGCACGTGGCAGGTGGTTCGCGGCTTACAAATAAAAAAGTGAAATACTTCCTCAATCCATTGAACAACACCTTTAAACTAGCGATCATTCATACTGGTCTACATTGACTTTTGTGTCATCAAACATTGATGTTTTTGATAAATCATTTTATTATTAAATCCCGTTTTGAGCTGTCTTCTAATCATTCCCCAGCTCGAATACCTGACTACACTTGCAACAAAGAAGCCCACGCCAACCCTTTACAATTCAAAAAATTGTTTGACATGCATATAAAGAGTTTCTGAATATACATTAACGATCGGACATATCATTAAAATCTGCAGAATATATAGAAAGTTCTATAATATATTTTAATGACGCTTTAGCTGAAGCGGCGCTGAGTTCCACACCGGACTTACCTCGAAAAGAAGCTGTGAAATTCACCCCTGTCTCAATTCGCCATCAAAAAGAGAATACTGCGAAAATCCGAAGACAAAACAAAGCTTAATCAAGCAACTAAGCACCTTAAAGAAGTCAAAATACAAGTAGGACAAGGAAATTCTCTAACTCATCTGAACCCAAATTTAGATACTAATTGCTCACTTTGGAAGGCAACTAAATTATTAAGACAAACCACCACAATGCACCACCTTTAAAAAAGGCAGATGGTACTTGGGCTAAACAGAGTTTGAACAGCCAGCACTTCTAGCTGACTTTTTTCAAAACACATTTAAGAATGACCCACAAAACTGTGAACATATGCCAGAAACTTCAAGCAGTTCAATTGCTAATATTCCAATCCGATATGTATCTGCTAACGAAACTAAAATAATAATTGTCAAAGCCAATTTAAAGAATTCTCCCGCCTATGATATGTTAACTGGAAAATTTTCTAAAGAACTTCCAAAGAGTGCTATACTATATCTCCGAAATTTATTTAATGCTATAATAAGAATCAGATGTTTTCCAAAGACTTGGAAGCTATCAGAAATTATAGCAATACCTAAGCCTGGCAAAGATACTTCCAATGCAGCATCCTATCGACCGATTAGTCTATTGGCGATTTTATCAAAGGTGTTTGAAAGAATATTACTCGATAATAGTTACGTTATACCTGACTATGGATTTCGATCCCGAAAACACCATTCAACAACATTCAACATTCTAAGAGCTTGATGATAAGAAATTTTGTATTGGAATTTTTTTTGATGTCGAGAAGGCGGTTGACAAGGAATGGCATAAGGGATCGTTATTCAAACTAAAATCTTTTCTTCCGCATGAATTTTACCTTCAGCTAAAAAGTTATTTATCAGATAGAAACTTTTATGTAAAAGTCAAAGACGCTTTCTCTTCAATCAGGCAGATAAATGCAGGAATTCCTCAAAGGGAGCGTATCTTTTGTATGTTCTATTCACTCAAGATATACCACAACCGGACGAGCTCTCTTCATAATAGTTACTTTTACAGACAACACAGTCTTTTTGCTCATAGTTATTTATCTTTAGCTTCTAGAAATCTTTAAGGTATACTAGATGCTATAATTGCTTGGTTTAAAAAATGGGTTAAAAAAATTAATGCAAGCAAAACCACCCAAGTAATATTTACAACTAAACGTATTTCCTTACCCATTACCCTGAAAATAAACAATGTTGTATTGAAAACCGGCAAAATATTAATGAATAATTTAGACAGTTAACTGACTTGGAAATTACATATTGTCAAAAAACCTAACCAAACAAAAAAAAAATGCTGAAAATTGAACTGGATTACGAACAGGAAGTCTAAGCCGTCGATGTTCAACAAACTATTATTGTATTGTATTAAAGCATTATTAAAGGCACGCCAGAAACATGAAACATTGATATTATTTAACGGCAACAGTCAAAAATACTTCGACAAATTACAGGAGCTGATTGGTTTATTTCTAATGCAGATATACACTGAGACCTCAACATGCGCTCAATAAAAGAGGAATTATTAGCAGTAAGCAGAATGTATTCCCTTGATAAGAGACTAACAATAATTTACCAAATCTTAAATCTAGTTGCGCATTACACT